>PVIJ01003537.1:0-133274 GCA_004024925.1 Scalopus aquaticus
GCGGCGAGAGGGTTCACCAGAGACAGAGTGGGGAGCAGAACAGGCAGATCAGAAGTACACTGCTGAGGGGAGCAGCGGGCGAGGCAGGAGAGGTCTGCCGCACCATGTGGGATTCTCCCCGGCCGGGCGTCGAACTCACATCGCTGCTGCCGACAGCTCCACAGCGCAGCGCTCAACCGCTGCGCCACCGGGGAGGCCCCATAAGTGATTCTTAAGAGGTTTTGAATTTATTTTAAAATACTTCAACAGAGGAAGGAAAAATGTGAAAGTGGGAAATGCATGAAACCAGAATGGCATAATGTGGGCCCTGATTGAGGCTGGGGCCGACTGGATGGGAGTCCTTCATGTAACTCTCTGACTTTTCTTTTTAATTGCTTAACTAAAATGGAAAGTCTCTAGCTTATGTGGTTACCATGTGGATGCCGTGAGGTGCTGCTCAGACCCCTTTCGGGAAGGAAAGCATGTTCTCCAGCTGCTGAGGGTACTCTCTCAGCCATCAGCCACTTACACGGGTTGTTTTCGCCGGATACAGAGACACTTCACCCATGGCTCTATACCTGCCCTGAAGTGGCTTTTCCCAGGGTCTCTTGCAGCACCCCAGCTTCCACTTCCACAGAGACTGTGCTGCAGACCATCTTCTGCCTCTGGCCACTCTCCCCTGGTCCCTCTCAGGAGAAAATTCTAGGAGTGCTCCTTAAGGTGTTTTTGGTTCACAGTCTGCTTCCTGGGGAAACCCAGCTAGTGGCACTATTACAGCCACAGACTTGAGAATGTTGGTGATGAAAGGGGCCTGCCTGCTTTCTCAATATGAATGCCATCCCTCATCTTAAGGGTAAGAAAATTGCATGCAGGACCAATTACTAACTAATTGATGCCAGAACTGAAATAAAAAAGGCACAATTCCTGACTCATACAGGCTAGTCCATTGCCCTTTTCTAAAGATTTTGCGGATTCACATCAACCCGTTTGAAAAATGTTTAGTTACTACTGCATGTGTGTGCAGAAGAATGGCTGTGGAAAATTGATGTTACATAATTTTGACCTCTTGTTGTCAGAACAGATAACTAAAGGTCATAAGCAAAAGTACATTTGTTTTCTCGTGCGATAGGAAAGTGAGTGCTAGAGTTAGAGGTGTCATCAGAAAACCAGATTCTTTCAGGCTTTCTGCTGCAGTACATGAACTTCTATCCTCAAATTCCTAGAAGGCTGCTGTGGCTCCAGGCATCACATTCACACCCAACAACATCAAGGTTAAAAAAAAAGTTATTAATAAAAAAGTTAGTAATAAAAAATAATAAAATAATAATAAATAAATGAATAAATAATGATAATAAAAAAAACCTTTCAGTAGGTTTTCCCTCATCATCCTGGGTCTTACACCTTTACTCTAGCTACAGGGACACTGGTTCCAACTGTCAGACATTTGGGGCCTCACTAGGTAGATGAACTCTGCTAATAAGGAAGACAGAGGATAAAAGCCACTGCATAGCTTAAACAGTGACTACCACATAAGGCTAATTTTCATCCTCTAAAATGACTTGGTCCTCCAAGGAAGAGTATTAATTGAATATAGTATCATCTAATTAGCACCTTAAACTGGCACCTTAGTTCTTCATATATATTTCACAGGACAGATGAAGTGACCTGCATTTAAATAGCAAACTTGAAACATGCATTTCTTTTTTTTTTAAATGCCTTTATTTTTAAAGAGCAATTATAGGCTTATAGGAGAGTTGAGGGGAAGGTACAGATTATCTACATACCCTCCAATGCCATCCCTCATGGTCAGCATTGCTCACCAGAGAGGTCCATGCTCTGCCAGGGATGAACCTACATTGATCCCTCATGATCATCCAAGTCCGTAACTTGCCTTCAGGTTCATTCTGTGGGTCTGCACGAAAGTATACTGACACATGGAACAGGCAACACAGTGAGTATCTTCCCTGCCCCGACCATCCCTCGGTGTTCTGCCTGTTGATGTTCTGTCATGTTAGTGCTTCTCTAGTTTGTCCTTTTCCAGAACATGCATTCATTTTATACACTGAAATGGAAACCCGGTAACTTTAAAACCAAAAAAAAAAAAAAAAAATCATGTGAACTAATTTAAGTGTAAATTTCACTCTTTTAATGGGAGGATATATTCGCATATATATTTTAATAGGAGGATATATCTTTTACATCATTACGTATTTCCCATAAAATTCCCACCAATTCATCCGTGAACCGTCACCATAATCCCTTAAACTCTTCTCTCCCCTGTTTTGATCCCTTTTCCTCCCCCTCCCTCACAGAATGTCTTATTTATGGTTACCTGCTAGTTTTGTTGTTCTATTATTATTTTTTTCCCAGTCCTTTATTTGGTTCTCCTATATTCCTCCTATAAGTGAAACCATTTGATATTTTTCTTTTTCTTTCTGATTTATTTCACTAAGCATGATCCCTTCTAACTCCATTCATGTGGCTGCAAATGGCATGAGTTTATCTTCGATTGCTGAGTAATATTCCATTGTGTATATATACCACAACTCCTTGATCCAGTCATCTATTTTGGACACTTGGGTTATTTCCATATCTTACCTATTATAAATAGTGTTGCAGTAAACATAGGGATGCAAGTATCTTTTTAAACATTTTTGTGTCCTTTGGGTAGATTCCTGGGAGTGGAATTTCTGGGTCATATGGTAGCTCCATTTTTAGTGGTTTGAAGAACCTCCACACAGCTTTCCATAGTGGTTGGACAAGTTTGCATTCCCAACAGCAGTGTAGGAGAGTTCCTTTTTCTCCACATCCTTGCTAACATTTGTTGCTGCCTGTTTTTTTATTGTGTGCCATTCTCACTCGTGTAAGGTGGTATCTCATTGTGGTTTGGTTTGCATTTCCCTGATTATAAGTGAAGTTAAACATTTTTTCATATACCTATTGGCCATTTGCATTCTTCTTTGGAGAAGTGTCTTTTTCAGCTCCTCTGCCCATTTTTTGACTGATTGTTTACTTTGTTTTTATTGAGTCTGTCCACTCTTTGTAGATTTTTGTGATCAGTCCCTTATCAGTTGTATTGTGTACAGAAATTTTCTCCCAATGAGTAGGGTGTCTCTTTGTTTTGGTTAGGGTCTGTTACTATGCAGAAGCTTTTTAGTTTGATGTAATCCCAAGTGTTTATCTTTTAGGAGGATATATTGTCTTTTAAGACTAAGAAAATTGGTAACTGTGAAAGTCATCCAAGTAAACTTGCCTATGTCTACAAAATTTCAGAATAAACCATAATGGAAAAATAGCAAATACAGGACAGAAGAGAATAAAAAATAAGTTCAGAGTTAATGTGTGTGTCCACAAAATGATGGATTTGGGGGGAGGAAGGAGAACCAAACAAGAATAATTTTGGATTTTTACATTTTCCTTCACATTCTACCATCAACAGAATTTGTTTATCTTTTGGTACTTTATCATAAAGAGCCTTGTTTTACTACTCTGTTACAACTCCCCAACTAGTACACCCTTGGAGAGAGGTTTCTTTGTACTCTGGTAAATATTTACTGCCTATTAACCTAGACACTACATGTAACAAACTGCCTAGGCAGTATTGACTGTTTGGAAGTTCATAGCATATACAGTTATCAGTGATTTAGCTATACTTTAGGGGAAGATTTTTTTTTTTTTAAAGATTTATTTTTTATTTATACATACAAGCTGGGGTACAGGCCAGAGGCGTGGGGCGGCGAGAGGGTTCACCAGAGACAGAGTGGGGAGCAGAACAGGCAGATCAGAACTACACTGCTGAGGGGAGCAGCGGGCGAGGCAGGAGAGGTCTGCCGCACCATGTGGGATTCTCCCCGGCCGGGCGTCGAACTCGCGTCACCGCTGCCGACAGCTCCACAGCGCAGCGCCCAACCGCTGTGCCACCGGGGAGGCCCAGGGGAAGATATTTTGCTAAAGGTTTGGTTTTAAGTCTTCCACTTCTTCACACTGGCATGGCCAAATGTAACGTGGATAATGGCATAGCAGTTGTGAGCCCAGTCTGTTAACATGGGGACGGGGTGAGAACTGAGATCCTTTAGTGCAGGTATACATGATGCTATTCAGCAAATCCTCCTCTAAGTCAGGCCCTGTGCTTGCACCTGAATGACAATGCGTGTTCCATCTGTAGCTTCCACACTCACGGTGAAAGCAGACATCAAGGCCATTCTGCATAATGGCAGGCGACATGGATGACAGCCCCACACAATTTGAAGTGGTCTGCAGGTCATTCTCACCCTATTTGGTAGGTGCTGCAAACTTCTTCACGTTCTAGATTGCAGAACCTCAGGCACAGAGGGATTTTCTTCTGTCACCCAACATCACACAGCTAGCAAGTGTTAGGCTAGGGTTGGAATCCTGCCCACCCCCCTCGAGCTGTGCCCCTTTTCAATAGTCAAATCATGTTATGGATCAATAGAAAAAAGTAACTGTTTTAAGAGTTGAGGAAGAGAGGCTCAGGGGGTTATTAAGCATGTTTTAAGAGGAAATAACTCAGGTAAGAGGCCAGGGAATGCTTTCTGGGATAGAGATAATTAGGATGGTATCTGGAGGTGGAAGAGTATTTTAAACAATGGGAACCACTTTCAATGGGAAGGAGCAGAGAGTCTACAAACTCAGTACCGGGGGGGAAAAAAAACCAGAAGGATGTCTTTATATTTCTGATTCCAGTTTGCAAAGCATTTTCACATCTTATCTTGAGTGTAATGCTCACAACTACCCAGGGTGGAATTAGAGTTAAATTTAGAGACTGAATGACCCATAGACAGGAAGGACTAAGTCTGGGACCTGAAGCTGGTTTCTGCATTTCATCCTGGGGGCTGTTCCTCCAATCACAATGACTTGACAGTCCAGAGGACAAACAAACCAGCTGTGAGACAGGCAGGCAGGAGTGTGGCATGAGTGACAGGGCTCAGAAGACCAAAGGTACATACAGATCAGTCCTAACACTGAGGCTCGAGGTACTATATTTGATCTGGATATAAAAACGAAGTACTATTCAAAATTGGAGCTAAAACCTCAGTACTGGTGAGGACTAGCAGAATTCAAACATTGCCTGTGAGCCCTCGGACAGGGGTCCGTAGCTTTCAGGGCATGTGAAGAGCTAGAGAAACATCGTGCTAGACATAATGGGGCTGGGAAATAGACTCAGGAAAGTCAAAGAAATTTGCATTTATTTGAAGAAAACAATCAAAGCGTGCTGATCCAAAACTTTCTTTAAAAAAAAGATTTATTTTTATTTATTTGTGCATACCAGAGCTGGGATGTAGGCCAGAGGTGTGGGTGGTGAGAAGACTCACCAGAGACAGAGCAGGGAGCAGAACAGACAGATCTACTGAAATACACTGCTGAGGGGAGCAGTGGGCAAGGCAGGAGAGGTCTGCTGCGCCATGTGGGAAGTCCCCTGGCCTGGAATTGATCTCATGCTGCAGTGGCCACTGATAGCTTCATAGTGCTGAGACTTTAACCCCTGCACCACCAGGGAGTCCTTGATCCAAAACTTTCTATGACAGAAAACGACCAGCTTATTCCGTCCTCTTCCAGAAGGTAGGGAGGCTTTATAGCAGTTTTGCAAATAATTTTCCACTTCTTGGTAAGAACAAGAGACACACTGGGACCAATACTTCAAAAAGACAAAACTAAATCATACGTGCTTGATTCTGGAATTCTAATGTGATTCTCTTTGCTTTTCTAGATTTATCTATGTTTCACCTAGACTAGTCTTCAAGTCACTTGGCAGTCTTCCAAGCATGTGTCACAATTGTGCCAAGGAAATGCTAATCAAAGATTAAAATGAGATAAAAAGTAGCATCCGGGGATAATCCATAGAGGGCAATTGAGAGCAAACACTTTCTACAACATCCAAACAGCATCATGACGTTTCCGTGTCCATCTTCCTTTTTTTTTAACTTATTTTTTTTTAAGATTTATTTATTTATACATACAAGCTGGGGTACAGGCCAGAGGCTTGAGGCAGCGGGAGGGTTCACCAGAGACAGAGTGGGGAGTAGAACAGGCAAATCGACAGAAATACACTGCTGAGGGGAGCATCGGGCGAGGCAGGAGAGGTCTGCCGCGCCATGTGGGAGTCTCCCCGGCCAGTGTAGAACTTGTGTCGCTGCTGCCAACAGCTCCACAGCTTAGCGCTTAAACGCTGCACCACCAGGGGAGGCCTAGTGATGGTGCTTTTAAATGGAGTGGCCAAGGAAAGGATTCTTGGAAAAGATGATACTCGAACAAAGCTGTAATTGGGATTCTTTTATATTATTTGCTTTGACCATAAAATTCTCTAAAACATGATTATTTGAAAGATGTACATGATTCTATCTCATAAATGACCAATTTTACTTAATTCTGTGGTGGCTCATTTTTTATCAATTACACTTATTCTCTCTGTGGCATGCAGTCTTAAATAGAACACATGTGACATCTCTGTTCAAGTATCACAGTACGTAGTATAAAAGTAAGATTAGCTCAGAACAGAGATGGCAAACTCCAGGCAAACATTTCCTTGCCTTAACTTTTTGTTAAATATGTTGCAATAGTTTTCACACTTATTATTTACGCTGAATGTTCTTATGTTTTAAAAGTAATATTTGTAAAAATTTTACCGATAAAACCATAGTCATTAACATTTTTAAAAATGTAAAAAAGCAAAACAAGAAAAACCTATTGCAAATCACATCTTTCAGACTTAATCATATTTTATTCAAAATACGTACTTATTTAACATTTGTATCAGATTAAATAAACTGTTACAAAACAATTTACACTTTTTAAATATACAAATACATTTTTTAAGTATACTATTTTTAATTCCTTTACAACCAAATATTGTAAATAATTTGTAATAGTCATTTTTGGCCATTCTATAAACTAGCTCCACTTTATAAACCTTATAATTTATCACTATTATAAAATCCTTGCACAAAACCTTTAATATTTCCTTTTATAATAAAGACATAAATCTCTCAAGTTGCAAATGTTTCCCCTAGTTTGTTATTACCATTTTAGTTCCATTTGTGGTGTTCTTTGACTTAAAGAAACTAAATCTATCAGTTCTTTCCTTCAGGGATTCCTTTATGCCTTTCTGTTTGAAATGATCTTTAGCACCCTGAGGTTTTGGGATTTTTTTTTTTTAACTCGTGTCCCCGGTGGATGCATTTTGGCCTGTGGCATGGCATTTAGTGACTTTTATTTCTTTTGGAATAGTTATGGCTTGGGGAACTTTCTTTTTATTTTGTTACATGTCAGTCAACACTGATGTGGCTACTTCAAATTACATGCATCAGTGAGGGCTCTGGCATTCCAGGTATAAATAATTGGGCATAGGAAATTGATGGATTAAAAACAGACAAGAATTGTTTCAAGGAGAAGAAATAAGTTCATATCATTTTAAAATTTCAGTGAGACATGTTAGGAAAAGAACCAAAGGCATAATTCCAGAAAATGTTTAAATACAACCCCAAATTTCAAAGCACTTTTCATAGCTGCTTAGGGGTTCTGCAGATAGATTCACAGACTGTGGGAAGTTGGTGTCCCCATGAGGAGTTACATTCTCTTACTGCTCTGAGAATATGGGGAAATAACAAGAGTTGCCATTTTGTGGCCACTTGGCCGTACAAGACATTGGACCAAGTGCTTCACCTGTGGTATTTGTTTAATCTACACAGCACTCTAGAAGGGAGCAACTATCACAGTCCCTTCTTTGCAGATGAGGAAACGGAGGCTTTGCAGAGTAGAGAAAAACCCTACAATGGTCATGTAACTGCTATTTGTGTAGAAAGCACTCTTCAACTTTCTCAGATAAGTTTAATCAATGCGATAGGAAAAATGAGAATAGGAGGCAAAACTCTTAACTGGCTAGTGATAGGGTATCTATAAGTTTTCTTTCCAAGAACATGCTTGGGAAATGCCAGCTAGTTTATTATTTTAAAGATTTATTTGTGCATACAAGCTGGGGTATAGGCTGAGGTGTTGGGGGTGAGAGGATTCACTGGAGACAGAGTGGGGAGCAGACCAAGCAGATGGACTGAAGTACACTGCTGAGGGGAGCAGCGGGCGAGGCAGGAGAGGTCTGCAGCACCATGTGGGAAGCTCCCTGGCCGGGTATCGAACTCATGCTGCAGTGACCCTGGATAGCTTCATAGTGCTGCACTTAACCCGTTGTGCCACCAGGGAGGCCTGCCAGCTAGTTTAAGTCATGCTTGCTGAGTAACAATCGCATTTGTGATTTATATTTTATAAAGCACATTCATTGAACTGAGGAGATACAGCACAACCCTTTGCAGAAACCAGGGTCTGTCTCAATATCACTTGAATGGTTGAGAAACCAGAGGTGTGAAGAGGTTAACTCGGAGCTGGGCCTGAAATCCATGACTTCTGACCCAGCCATCAGTGCTTCCCCTGATTTCCTGAGGGGGAGTTTGGAGTTTTCCCTTTGGAAACAGATTTCACCCAAAGCTCCAAGTATTACAATACTATGACTTAATTGTTATCTGGTCATCTCTGGCCTCCTCAGCAACTAAGATACTGTGTTTTAAATTACCATTTCTGTACTGATCTCGGCCATCTGATTATTTATTACATGTACTGAATATGAAATATTATAGGTGTTCTTTAATCTAGTCCCTCTTTTAGTGAATGACTTATGTAGTTTGGGCTTTTTTGTTCAATGTGTCTCTTGAGAAGATAGAAAATTACATGATGTCAATAAATGTGTCATTGCAGATATGATTCCTTTGGACTTCATTATAATGTTTTTTTTTTTTTTTTGGTAGTACATACATTTAAAAAAAATTAGCTAGAAGAGTTTTGGTACCTACATTCTAAAGAACATCATAGCTTCTGAACATTCCCCCAAAAGAAAAAAATGGTAATTAAAGGGAATAATTAATAAAAGGCGTTCTTAAGTTTTTCATATTTCATGGCTTGTTCAAATGCTACGTCTTTTGAGACCTTCTTACATGGAAATGTTTTTTTCTCTAAGTACCATTATAGTGGTTGCTAACAGCCCTTCTGGCTCTAATCCCTCAGTGTTCCTTGTAGAGTAGCTATTTAGATTACAGCCCCCTTCAGGCTGGGTTTTCTCTGCTAGTCTCCTTTCTTTCCCTGTGCCTAGCTGATTGCCTGGTACAAAATGGTAAGTTGAGTAAGAAGTAATCAATGTAAAATATATAAATAATAATAATAATAAAACATTTAATTTGTAATTAGTTATGATTATAAAAACTGTAATTCTTGTTAAATTTATCAAAATAATGTCCAAAAGAGCCTAATGTATGATTTTTTTAAAGATTTATTATTTATGCATACAAGCTGGGGTACAGGCCAGAGGCGTGGGGGCCGTGAGAGAGTTCACCAGAGACAGAACAGGGAGCAGAACAGGCAGATGGACGGAAATACACTGCTGAGGGGAGCAGCGGGCGAGGCAGGAGAGGTCTGCCGCGCCATGTGGGAATCTCCCCAGCCAGCTGTCGAACTCGCGTTGCTGCTGCCGACAGCTCCACGGTGCAGAGCTTAACTGCTGCACCACCAGGGAGGCCCGAAATCTGTTTGCCTTGCCACTGGAGAAATGCAGATAAAAAGCAAGTGCCATCAAAAAAAAAAAAAAAAAAAAGTAATCAACACTTAAAGAGTGAATGGATGGCACACACGTTAATTTAAGGATTCGGGGTTAATACACAGTTAACATACAAAGTATGCCAAACCAGAAAGTAAGTCTAGCTTAAAGCTAGTTTTAAAATAGAAAGGCCAGTTTGTAAGTATTTTTACATGTAGTTGAGAACTGAATATTAAATCTATTATGGTAGAAACAGAATTTGTGTCATAACTTATGTGAAGTTCCTGTGAATAAATGAATGTACATTTTCCACTATTATTTTGAGATTCTCTGTTACCATAGCCAATAGCTATCTACAGTAACCCAGTGCAGTGGCCACACCATGTATATGTATTTTCAGTGGCTTTATAATTGATCTCAGATTAGTTCTTTTTGGAAAATTGTATGATCATAGCATAGCATTGTAGAAACAGAAAAGGCTATATAATCTATTTTGATATAATCTAAGCCACTCATTTAATTATGTTATTAATAGCCACAAAATCATATAATCAAGTATTACTGTAGATAATACAGTGAAGTTAAAGTGCTTTCCTATCCCGGGGACAATGAAGGTGACAGTTTCTTGGGTATTCTAGAATGTTCTGTCCATGAGCCCACATTTAACCTGACAGCATCAAGGAGAACAGCTATAACATTGTGATGGTTTTCAGTAAATCCCAGAGATAATTCTTTGAACAGTGGTTATTAAACACTTAAAGGCACCATTTAGACTTTTAACAAGTATTAGCAATTTATTATATTTTAATCTGAGACTTTTAAGAAAACAAAGTCGGAGATTCTGATTTCCACTGATCCTCTTCCTTTGTTTCTGCACATTCTCCTAAATGTTGAATTTGCTGTTTATGTTCCTGTCCTGTTTTCTGAAAAAATTTTCGTTGCAGAAGTATGTGCTGTATATATCCTGTAACAGCATTTTAGGCGGAGAGTAAGTGTACCTGGTTTATTGAGCAGTTGCTACTCAGTAAGATAGAAACACGAATCCATTTCACTTTTCTGCACTCACTTCTTTGCCTCTATTCCATCTCTCCTGTATACTTGACTACATCTTAGAGCCACTCATTTCAGCTTGTTAAAATTTTTGATTAAAATTCTAATTTTATCCTATTTAAATCTTAGCTCTTACATGCTATGGCACTATAATAATAATGTATATTATTATAATATAATAATAATGTATATTATTAAACTATAATATACACAGAGTAAGACCTCAACTTATTAAGGATGATATTATGAGTGTTAAGAATTTAACTGTATGGGCCTCCCTGGTGGCGCAGCGGTTGAGCGTTGCGCTGTGGAGCTGTTGGCAGCACGCCATGCGAGTTCGACGCCCGGCCGGGGAGAACCCCACATGGTGCGGCAGACCTCTCCTGCCTCGCCCGCTGCTCCCCTCAGCAGTGTATTTCTGATCTGCCTGTTCTGCTCCCCACTCTGTCTCTGGTGAACCGTCTCGCCGCCCCACGCCTCTGGCCTGTACCCCAGCTTGTATGTATAAATGAATAAATCTTTAAAAAAGAATTTCACTGTACAGTGAAATAAACAGTAAAATGTAGAAATAAATTTCTACTACATGTGTATCCATTCCTGAGTGTGTCCACTGCTGAGACCAAGACAGGACATTTTCGCTCCCAGATACTTCCCTTCTGCCCTTTTGAAGCAGTATCCATTGCCAACCTCCAAATACCGTCTACACACTGCTGACTTCTATCATCAGAGGTTCACTTTGTCTCTTGTAGTTCCTATGAATGGCATCATCCAGTGTAGTGTCTCGCTTCTTTCTCTCATGTAGTGCTCTGAAATTCATCCATGTTGTTTACGTACCAGCAGTTCATTCTTTTTCTTGTTAGTCTCGATGAGTGGTATTCTGTTGTGTGAATATTCACTCTTTGTCCCTGCCCCTGCTGATGGGTTGTTGTTTCTAATTTGGGGTTATTATGAATAAAGCTGTCATGAACAAGTTGGAAACATTTTTTTGTGGACATCTGGATTGAATTACCTCAAGTAGAGGCCTGTGAGTGAAACAGCTGAGTCACAGGGTAGTATGTGTTCCACTTTGTTATAAATTGCCAAACACTTTTTCAAAATAGTTGTCACATTTTACACTTTCAGCCAGTGATAGATGAGGATTCCAGATACTACATTTATGTCAACACTTTGTGGAGTCACTCCTTTTTGTTTTTTCCAATCCATTCTGGTAGATGTGCAGAAGTATCCTGATGATGGTGGTAATTTTCTGCATTTTTAAAAGTAAAAGCCAACTTGTTTAACAGAGCCTTGTGCTTGTATGTGCACAGAACATCTCCAGAAGGATAAGCAAGAATATGGTGAGGACTGGAGAGTCCCTATTTGGGGGAGGCACTGGCATGGGGGATAGACTTTTTATTCCTCTTAGCACTTAATTCCTTTTGAATATTGGTTCAAGAAAATATGTTGCCTACTGGGGAAAAATAAATTTAAAAATCTCAATTTTTCAGTCACAAGCCTTGGCTCTGCTCCTGGCTCAGACAGGGCATGTGAGTGGGGAATTCTGGGTGGAGAGAAGGCACTTTCTAGCTCCTTCACTGATATTCTTACCCACCCAACAGCACCTTCGGGTGTGGTCAGGTCGTTTTCTAGAAACTTCCATCTCCATCTTCCGACTCTAGCTCAGAGGTTCAGAGAGGTGTGAGTAGGGACATAATGGTTTGTCTAGCTGCCCTTGGGTTCTTCTCTTTTGGGGTTGTTGTGGTTTCTCTAATGTGATTTGCTTTTGATGCAGACTTTGCAACAATCCAAAGGCAGCTGTCTCCTACATGGCTGCATGTTCTTCATTGGTTTTCTAGTGCTCCTAAGTTATGTTAGGCATTGTGTTGTTTTCCACTGGGTGTTTCTGTGGGGAATGAGGGCCCTAGACTTTCTTGGCCTACTGTCTTACTTAAATCACTATAACATAAATTTTGATAAGTGTTGTTTTCATCATTTTTATTTTCTAGAGGTCTTGTAATTTGTATTGATTTTGTTTCTTATGCAAGTGTTAAGAAAATGTTTTAATAATTTCTAAAGTGAAAGGTCTTTTTCATACCCTTATTGTATTAATTTTGAGTTTTATCAAAGACCATACTTTCTATATTTTTAGGATATGATGCTTTCTCTGGTATAATATACTCAGGTTTTCTGCATATTTCAAACTAAACTTATAAATGTTTAATTTATATTTTCTGAGTTAAAAGACACATATACAAATTGTATGTAGGCCTTGCACATCCTTATTTATTCCACCTATTACTATGCAAGAAGGGACCTATAACTCAGGGAAGACCAGAACTTAGAATATCCCAATGGTGTTTGTCTCAAAGCCAATTCCAACCATTCTTCATGATAGCCAGAATTTTTACATGAAAATTATTTATCTATTTTTCAAGCAATTTCAAGTGGATTTGGTCATTTAAGCAAGAGTCTTGATTATGACAATGTCCTTACTAACATGTTCTTCAATGTTAGTATTTGCCAATCTGTATTTTTCCTCATCTTAATGTCTTCAGTTATTCTTTTTCTCTTGAATTGATTTTACTAAATGTTTGAAATACCTTATGTAAAAAAGAGAGAAACCGGGCCTCCCTGGTGGCGCAGTGGTTAAGAGCTGCGCTGTAGAGCTGTCAGCAGCGGTAGGGGGGAGGGGGGAATTCCCACATGGCGCTGCAGACCTCTCCTGCCCTGCCTGCTGCTCCCCTCAGCAGTGTATTTCCATCCATCTGCCTGTGCTGCTCCCTGCTCTGCCTCTGGTGAACCCTTCTTTCCATCCCACACCCCTGGCCTGTATCCCAGCTTGTATGCATAAACAAATCTTTAGAGACAGAGAGAGAGAAAGAGGGATAAAGAGAGAGAGAAACCTGTACATAATATGAAAAAACTTCAAATAGTTTGTTTCTACCTCTGCTGCAAAAGTCATAATGGTAACTGGTGACAGATAAAAAAGATGACCTAAATTCAGGATTCAGTGGTGCACTAAATATTTATCTTTAAAATGGTTATATTAAGCAATTTCTCCTATGATCAGTGCTACACCACAGTATCTGGAAATCCCACTTATGTGGAAAAGTATGTGCTCTGATATGACCAAATGGATATATTATTTCTGTACCAAAGTAATGCATATATATAGACCTGTGATGCCATCACCTCCATAAGGATGGTGAACATACCCATTACCCCTAAAAGCTTTCTCATATCACTTGTTAATTCTTTCTCAGCATCCCTTTGCACCCCAAACTAACCAACCATTGATCTGCTTTCTGTCACTGCAAATTGTTTTTCACTTTCTAAAACTGTCTACATGTAATCATATATATACTCTTTTTGTTGAACATTTTTCACTCTGTAAATATATTTGATGTAATTATTTTGAGATTCATTCTTGTTGCAAATATCAATGACTCATTTCTTTTCATTGTGGAGTAATACTGCATTGTGTGGATATTCCATAGTTTATCCATCCTTCTACCGAGAAACATCTGGAGTGTTTCCAGTTGGCTACAGTAAAGTTCCAATGAATATTCCTATACAATTCTTTGCTAGTCACATGCTCTATTTCTTAGTCTACTTGTTGTGTAATATCTCATTATGGTTTTCATTTGTGTATTCTAAACACTAATGATGTTGAGCATCATTTTATGCACTTAATGCATTTGTTTCTTCCTTTTAGTAGAGTGCTTCAATTATTTGAACCTAAAATATGGTATCAGCTTACTAAAAGAAGTAAGGCTTTGACAATGAGAAACAGATTTTGTAGGCTAAAAAAGCATAAACCTTATTATATGATGTCAAACATAACCAATGAAAACTATCTCCTTTTATTTCTTTGAACATAATCATTGGTATTTTGTTGTTGTTAGGAGGGAAAAGAAGATATAATTCGTGTCCATATTTCCTGACTATTCCTTGCCATGTCTCACAGAATCCCAAAGGATGAGGGTAGTTTGAGACTATGTGGAAAGACTGTGCATTACAGGAGAGGAACCTGAGCTTAAGGAACCCAAATATCTTACTATGGGCTGTAGCAGACTAGTCATGTGTTCTGAAAGGTAACGCTCCATCTTCCAAGGTTGTTTGATACACAAACATCCTTTAAAAATAGGCTGTAACAGAGAACAATGTGTGTCTCTGCATACAAGCTATACAGGTATAAGAAATCAAAAGAAAATTGTCTCAACAGTGTATTGCAGATAGACTCCAGATGTGTCAGTAGTTATTCAAACCTGAGGGCTCCCCAAAATCTTAATCTCAGACCAACTGGACGTAGACTATGCTGATTTTGTGAGGCCCCCTCAAGAAAGGCATACATTGCAGAACCCTTCTGATAGGAAGCTTTGACAGGAAATCTTTTTTTTCAAAGATTTATTTATTTATGCATACAAGCTGGGGTGCAGGCCAGAGGCATGGGGCAGTGAGAGGGTTCACCAAAGACAGAGTGGGGGGCAGAACAGGCAGATCAACTGAAGTACACTGCTGAGGGGAGCAGCTGGTGAGGCAGGAGAGGTCTCCTGTGGCATGTGGGAATCTCGCCTTCCGGCACCAAACTCACACCACAGCTGCCGAACAGCTCTACAGCTCTACGCTTAATGCTTAACCCATTGTGCCACCAGGGAAGCCCTTTGACAGGAAATCTTAATTCTGTCTACCACAACAGTATATCACTTCCCTTTCCCTTCCTTTCCTGAACGATAGTAGTTACTGCATTCCAGTTCCTTCTTTGTTGTGTATTCAGTATTGGAAGCAATCACCTCATTGAGTAGGTTTAGTTTGCTGGGCTGCAAGGACACACATCTGGCCCTGCACATTATATAGAGTTAAGACTCTGAGCTGCACTTGGATATTTTTTTTTTAACATTTTCTCCCCTTTGGATAGAGAATGAGTCTTTTTATTTGCATGAAGGTTATTTGTATCGAGTTTGATGGTGATTGCCCGTTATTAATTACTAGAATATGGACACAATGGTGCTGAATAGCTAAGAAATATGTTATAGTGGCCTTTCTTTTTGGGGGGTTACTTAGACCTTTTTTTGAGGCAAGACTGGTTTACAACATTGATTTGTTTTACAGGCACGGAATTGCCCCCTTTAGGTGTTCTTACTACACCAGCAGCATAGCATCTGTAGTCCACCGCCATAGTCCTTTGTGCCCCCTCCCCACTTTATTTTTGCCTTTCCCCCTCCCCCACTTTTTAAAAGATTTATTTATTTATACATACAAGCTGGGGTGCAGGCCAGAGGTGTGGGGGGTTAGAGGATTCACCAGAGACAGAGTGGGGAGCAGAACAAGCAGAACAGGCAGATCGACCGAAATACACTGCTGAGGGGAGCAGCAGGCAAGGCAGGAGAGGTCTGCTGCGCCATGTGAGAATCTGCCTGGCTGGGTTTGAACTGGTGTGGCAGTGGCTGCTGATAGCTTCATAGGCTAACACTTAACCCCTTGCACCATCAGGGAGGCCCTCCCTCCTCCCCTTTCAATAGCCTCAGTTCTGCAGTCAGATTTCTCAGACTTGCTACTAGTTTTGCTTTATTAACCCCTTGTCTAGTTTCTCTATATCCCACCTATAAGTGATACCATCTGCTTTTGTCTTTCCCCTTGTAACTTATTTTGCTTTACTTCCACATTGTTGCATATGGCAAGAGTTTCTCGATAGCTGAGTAGTGTTCCATCGTGCATATATATATACTGCAACCTCCTAGTCCATTCATCTGTTTGGGGGCACTTAGATTGCTTCTGTAACTTGGCTATTGTGAATAGTGCTGCAGTGAACATAGAAGTGCAGGTTTCCCTTGCATTAGTGTCCACAATCTTCAGGTAGATACCTAGGACTGGAATTGCTGGTCATGTGGCAGATCGATTTTTAATTTTTTGAGAAATCTCCATACTGTTTTCCATGTGAGCTGAACCAGTCTACATTTCCACCAACGTTGTGAGAGGGTTCCTGGTTTTCCACTTCCTTACCAACTTTTTTTGTTTTCGGTCTTCTTGAGATGGGCCATGTTCACAGGTGTGAGGTGGTATCTCATTGTGGTTTGATTTGCCCTTCCCTAACGCTAAGTGATGAACATTTTTCATGTGCCTGTTGGCTATCTGTAGTTTTCTTTGAAGAATTGCTTTTTTAGCTTCTGCCCACTTTTATGATTGAGTTATTTATTTTTGTTGTTGTGCGACTTCTCTGTAAATCTTGGATATACATCCCTTGTCAGATGTAGGGTGTGCACATATATTCTTCCATTCAGTAATGTCTTTTTTTTGTGTTGGTGAAAGTTTCTTTCACCATGTAGAAGTTTTTAGTTTGATGTAGTCCCCATGGTTTAGCAGCAAGGAAAACAAGAGAATATAGAGACGCACCCACAAAGATTTCTCTGAAAGACTCTATGTGGTGGACTATTTCGTCTATATTCTCTCCTATGTTAGTATGGTTTCAGCTCTTACATTCTACAGTTTTACCCATTTTGACTTAACTTTTGTGTACTGTATGGGATAGTGGTCTAGCTTCATTCTTTTGCATATTGTTGTCCAGTTTTCCAAGCATTGTGCATTGAGAAGCCTTTCCTTGCTTCAGTATATAATCTTGCCTCCTTTGTCATAGAGTTTGGCTTCTTTCTGGTTTGTCATTTCTATTCCATTGTTCTGTTGTATCTGTTTTTGTTTCAGTATCATGCTGCTTCAGTGATTATAGTTTTGTAGTTTAATGTGAAGTCTGGGAGTGTGTGTGATACCACCATTTTTCCTCTTTTTTATGATAAGAATTGCTTTGACTATTCAGGGACTTTTGTGTTTCCATATGAATGTCAGTAATTTTGTTTCCTTGAATGTTGACACTGATAGGGACTGCACTGACTATGTCTATTGCTTTAGTTAAGAAAACCATTTTAACAATATTAAGTGTTCCAATCCATGAGCAGGGAATATTTTTCCATTTCTTTGTGTCTTCTATTTCTTCTAACAATGTCTTCTTTGTATAGGTTCTTCACATCCTTTAAGTTTACTCCTAGGTATTTAATTCTTTTGGGTGTACTTGAAAATGAGATTGTTTTCTTTCCTCTTTTAGCTCATTGTTTACACATAGGAAGGCAACTGATTAATGATAAAGGTGATTAATCTTTTTATTACCACCATATACAGTCAATTCTAAATAATGGCAGTGATAAACCTCCTTGAAAGAAATCTTTTTCTGGTTAAGTTTGAAGTAATTGGTTCCGTTACTACTGAAATGATGTATGTATGTATACGAGTCAAATCAACACACTTTCATTTCTTATGCTTTAATAAGCAGTATATTCTATAAGGAAGTTAATTTGGAGGGCTCTCAGTTAATCTTGTGTTCCCTTAGAGCTGTGTGGGTCTCTGATGGCCTACATGCATGATGGCGGTACCGAGCAGCTATACCATATGGCCTAGATGTGAAGTAGACTGTGCCATCTGGATTGTGCAAATATCATAGAGTATAATTAAATAATGACACATTTCTCAGAATATACCCCTATTGTGAAGTGATGCGTGACTGGGTATAGGAGAGCCCTCACACACGTGGGCTCAGTTACATGTGATGTCCAAGAGTAGGTCATTCGCTTAGTCTAGTTTGTCTGATAAAAGCACAGCTACCCCTGCTCTCTAGGTTCACATTTGTATGGACTGTGTTCCCTTCTTCAGTCAGTGTGTCCTTAAAGCTCAAGTGTTTCTTTTTTTTTTTTTTGAGATTTATTTGTTTATTCATTCAAGAGCTGGGGTGTAGGCCAGAGGTGTGGGGGGTGAGAGGATTCACCAGAGACAGAGTGGGGAGCAGAACAGGCGGATCTACTGAAATATACTGCTGGGGGAGCAGCGGGCTGGTCAGGCGAGGTCTGATGTGCCATGTGGGTCAGCTCCCTGGCTGGACTGGGCATCAAGCCCACGCTGCAGTGGCTGCTGACAGCTTCATAGTGGTGAGATTTAACCCCTTGTGCAAACAGGGAGGCCCAGAGTTCAAGTGTTTTGGAGTGTAGAGTGGGTGGTGGTGTATAAAATCCATCAACCACCACATAATTTACATGTAATTATTCTAGGTATAGACGTCGGCCATTTTGTTCACTGTTTTTTGTTTTTTTTTTTTTAAGATTTATTTATTTATACATACAAGCTGGGGTACAGGCCAGAGGCGTGGGGCAGCGAGAGGGTTCACCAGAGACAGAGTGGGGAGCAGAGCAGGCAGATCAGAAATACACTGCTGAGGGGAGCAGCGGGCGAGGCAGGAGAGGTCTGCTGCGCCATGTGGGATTCTCCCCGGCCAGGCGTCAAACTCGCGTCGCCGCTGCCGACAGCTCCACAGTGCAGTGCTCAACTGCTGCGCCACCAGGGAGGCCCATTTTGTTCACTGTTTTCTGCCTCTTTTGTAATTCCTTTGTTCCTTTCTTAATGTCTGTGGTTTGATGTATTTCTTTAGGGTTATGGTTAGAATCCTTTTATATTTTGTGTCTCTATTATGGGTTTTTGCTTTGTGGTTATACTGAGGATTACATTTAACAACTTGTATTTTAAGTTAGTAATAAGTTAGTTCAAACACATTCTAAAGCTCTGCATCTTTACTCCCCATGCCTACATTTTATTTTTAATGTCACAACTTAGACTGTGCATCCTTTAACAAATTACTGCAGTTATATTTTTACTATTACAGTCTTTTAACCTTCATTCTAGATTTGTGACTAATTCACCATCTTTGCAACAGTAGAAATTTTCAAATTTTACTGTATATTTACCTTACCAGTGACATACTTCCAGATGCGTTCTTGTTAGTAGTTAGGACCCTTTTGTTTCAACTTAAAGAAATTGAGGCCTTTTATCATTAAGTTTAAGAGTTGTTTACATATTCTGGATATAGATGTTGTATCACATATGATTTGCAAACATTTTCTCCCAATTTGATTTTTTCCCCCTATTCCCAAATTTGCAGAAGTTTTTTATTTTGATAATATTTGAAAATAATAATAAAAATGCTATTTATTTATTGATTGTTTTTGGTATATGGAAAAATCCTTTTCTAACCCCAAATTACAATGTTTCCTCCCTATATTTTCTGTAGATGTTTTAGAATTTCAGATTTTTCATTTAAATTTATGAATAAATTTGTGTTATTTTGTATGTGGCGTAAAGTATGGAGCAAAGTTCATGTTTTTAACTTAATGGATATGCCAGCTTTTCAGGACCATTTGTCAAAAAGAGTCCTTTTTCCTTTGCATCTTTTTCCAACTCAGCCCTCTGTACATAGTTCATCTTTATTATCTTAGCTTCATAAATATTGAGCTCATACAGTATTAGTTTTCCAAATTTGTTGTTCTTTTTGAAAGCTGTTTTGCCTATTCTTGGTCCTTATATTTCAACATAAATTTTAGGAAAAAAAGCATGATGAGATTTTGATAGGGATTAAGTTGAATTTACAGCTCAATTTGGAGACAGTTGATAATTTTACAACATTGACTTTTCTGACGAACACAGCATTTAGGCTTAGGTTTTCTTGGCAATGTAAGAGTTTTAAATGCATAGGTCTTTCAAGTTTTTACCACACTTGTTGCTGATTGAGCATAATTTTATGCTATTGAGATTGTTGCTAGTAAATAGAAACACACTTTTAATGTTACATACTTTTCTTGTATTCTGTGACTTGCTAAATTCCCTTAGCTTTTTTGTAATCCCATTGAATTTTATATATAGTCAATTATTTTACCAGTTAAAGATTGTTTTACTTCTCCCATTTCAATCTTAATGCCTATATTTTTCTTTTTCCATTTTGAGGTAGAATGACAAAATTGTATATACTTCAAGTGCACAACATGATAATTTGATATTTGCATACATTATGAAATGATTACCACAATCAAGTTAAAATACACACCCATCACTTCACATAATCACTATGTGTGTGTTTGTATGACAAACATTTATTCTCAGAAAATTTCACATATACAATATAGTATTAACTGTAGCAACCATGCTGTATACTAGATTTCCAGAACTAATTGATCTGAAAGTTTGTATGCTTTGACAACTATCTCCCCATCTTCCTCACCCCCCAACCTCTGGCAAAAATTATTCTGTCTCAGTGAGTTCAAATTTTTTTTTTTTAAAGATTGGCATAAGTAATCCTATACAGTATTTGTACATTTTATGGTGAAATATTCCATCATATATATGTGCCCTATTTTCTTTATTCACTATTGGTCAACATGTGTTCAGGTGGTTTGCGTATTTCGGCTGTTACGAATAATGATAAAATGAACACAGGAATGCAGGCACCTCTTCGAGGTACTGATTTCTTTTCTTTATATATGTACCACGAATTGGAACTGCTGGATTACAAGGTAGATCGATTTTTTTAAAATCTATTGAGATAATCATATTTTTAATCCCTCATTCAGTTATTATGGTGTACTGTATTGATTTGCATATGCTAATCATGCTGTATACAAAAGATACATTTCATGTAATTATGGTGTATGATTTTTCAATGTTCTGCTGAAGGTGGTATTTTGTGGAGGGTTTTTGCATCCCTATTCATCAGGTATATTGACCTGTAATTTTCATCCCTGACTGTCATGTCCTTTTTGGCTTTGGTATTGGTAAAATGCTGACCTCACAAAATGAGTTTGGAAGTGTTTCCTCTTATTTTTTGTTAAAGGTGTTAATTCTTCTTTAAATGTTTGATAGAATCCAAGTCACCTAGTCTTGGAATTTTCTTCGTTGGGAGATTTTTGATTGCTGATTCTATCTCCTTTCTAGTATTGGTATATTCAGATTTTCCATTTGTTCATGATTCAGTCTTGGTAGGTTATCTATTTGTGGGAATTTGTCAGTTTCTGCCAGATTATCCAATTTGTTAGTTTTTAATTGTTCATAGCAGTATCTTAGGATCCTTTGTATTCCTAGAGTGTCATTTATAATGGTTCCTCTTAAATTGCTGATTTTGAGGGGTTTTTTCCTTAGTCTAGCTAAGGGTTTGTCAGTTTTGTTTCTATTTTCAATAAACCAGCTCTTTTTTTTTTTTTTTTGGTCTCTTTCATTTATTTTTGCTCTGTTACTACCTTCCCTGTGCTAATGTGCTTAGTTAAATTTTTTTCTAGTTCCTTGAGGCATAAGTTACGTGTGGTTGAGATCCTTCTTTTTAATGTAGTGTAAACATCCATTTATTGCTATAAATATCCTTTCGAATTTTTTCTGCTGCATTCTTTAAGTACTGGTTTTGATATGTTGTTTACATTTTCATTTGTCTCAGAATACTTCTTCTTTTCCTTTCCTTTTTGACCTATTGTTTTTGTTCTTTAGCTTCCACATACTTGTGAATTTTCCAGCTTTCCTCCTATTACTGACTTCTAATTTTGTACACACCATTGTAGTTGGAAAAGATACGTGGTAGGATTTCAATCTTCTTAAATTTATTAAGCCATATTTTGTGACCCTAATGTCTCTTTATGTCTGCTAGATTTATTTATTCTGCAGTATAACTTCCGCTGTGCCTATACTAATTTTTTTTTTTTTTTCTGGGCAATCTATTCTTTGTTTAAAGTGGGGTACTGGATTTTCTTAATACTGCGTTGCTGTTTCTGCCTTCAGATCTCTTAATATTTGCTTAATATATTTAGGTGCTTCAGTGTTTTTATAGCCTTTTGGCGCACTGACCTCTTTATCATTATTTAGTGTTCATCTTTGCCTCTTTTCTGATAAAAGTATAGTTGCCTTCTTAAAAATCTTTTTTACTGAGTTGATATTGTTTTACATCTTTGTCTCCATTATGGAAGCCTGCCCCCCCTCCCCCCAGGCAGTGCTGCCACAATGCGCCCATCACCAGAGAACCCACAGTCCACCTCCACAGGCCTTGTGCTCCCTGCCTTCTCCTTGCTTGTTTTTGGGTTGTATTTGTGTGAAGTATCATTTTCTGTTTCTTCATTTTCAGTTGGTCTATATCCCTAAAGCTAACGTGAGTCTCCTGTGGGCAGGATTTACTTGGGTGTTGGTTTTTTAAATTGTGCCTTGCTCTCTTCTGTCTTTGATATCAGTGTTATGCTGGACTCACAAAAGGAGATAGGAAGTATTGCCTCAATTTTTTTATTTTTTATTTATTTTTTTAAAAGATTTATTTACTTATGCATACAAGCTGGAGTGCAGGCCAGACATGTGGGGTGCTGAGAGGATTCACCAGAGTGGGGGGCAGAATAGGCAGAGAGACAGAAATACACTGCTGAGGAGAGCAGCGGGCGAGCAGGAGAGGTCTGCCGCGCCATGTGGGAATGTCCCTGGCCGGGGATCCAACTCGTGCTGCGGTGGCTCTGTGTAGCTTCATAGTGCTGCGCTTAACCTGTTGCGCCACCAGGGAGGCCCTATTTCCTTAATATTTTTTGAGAGGGTTTAAGAAGTAGGGGCATTAGGTTATCTTTGAGTAGTTGGTAAATTCACCAGTGAAGGCTTCTGCTCCTGGACTTTGGCTTTGGGAAGGTTTTTGATTGTCACTGTTTTGATTTCTTTATTGTCATTGGTCTGTTGAGATTTTCTGTATCTTCATCATTCAGTCTTTGGATGTTATATGACTCAAGAAATATATCAATTTCTACTAGGTTATCTGTTTCCACTAGGTTGTCCAATTCATTGGCATGCCTACGGTCCTCTGCCCTGTCTGATTTTCTTTGGAATCTTTTTTTTTTTTTTATTAAAGTCTAACCACTGATCTTATATATGTATTTGTTCATTTTATTCATTTCTGCTGTGATTTTTTTTTTTAATCTCCTTCTACTCCTTTCTCTCCATTATTTTCTTCTACTTACTTTTCAGTTGTTTTTTTTTCCCAGTTCCTTTGGCTATAAGATTAGATTGATATTTTTCTTGTTTCTTGAAACAGGCTTGTATTTGCTGTAATTGTCCCACTTGTTCTACCTCAAAGAGTGTGTGCTATTTTCATTTCTGTTTGTTCCCAGATGAATGTTACTGTGAATGTATCTTTTACTGTGACTATATTTTTTAAAGTGACTTTTTCTCTTTTGTATGTTTTCTTGCTTTTGTAGTCTTTTTTCCTTTTCTGACTCCCAGTGGTATGTCTTGCAGTGCAGGTTTAGTGGTGGTCAGCTCCTTGAGCTTTTGTTTATCTGGAAAGCTCTTGAGCTGTTTTAAATCTGAATGACAACTTGTCTGGGTGAGTTCTCTTGCTTTGTCTTCTAACTCATTTAATATACTACTCTGCTTTTGTTAATCTGCTATACAATCCCTCTGTTGTATTCGCTAGTCCTGTTGTATTCTTCAGACCTGTGACTTCTGTTTGGATCCTCCTTAAATTTCTAGTTCATCTATTCTTTTATTTTTTTAATTTAATTTATATCCTTTATATTACTGTGTATCCCCCATAGGTTTCCCACCACCAATTCACCCGTGAACCGTCACCATAGTCCCTTGTGCTCTTTTCTCCTCTATTTTGGTCTCTCTTCTCCCCCCTTCCTTGTAGAATGTCTCTTATATGTGGTTGCCTGCTGGTTTTTGCTTTTGTTCATGTTTTGTGTGTTATTTTCTCCTTCTGATTTCTTGTTTGGCTCTTACAGTCTTCCTATAAGTGACACCTATCCTGTTCTTAAAATCGTTGTCTTTTTTTTTAATATTTATTTATTTATACATACAAGTTGGGGTACAGACCAGAGGCGTGGGGCGGCGAGAGGGTTCACCAGAGACAGAGTGGGGAGCAGAACAGGCAGATCAGAAATACACTGCTGAGGGGAGCAGCGGGCGAGGCAGGAGAGGTCTGCCGCACCATGTGGGATTCTCCCCTGCCGGGCTTCGAACTCGCATCGCGTGCTACCGACAGCTCCACAGCGCAGCGCCCAACCGCTGTGCCACCGGGGAGGCCCTTAAAATTGTTGTCTTTATAACCATTACTTTGAACTCTGCTTGAGGTAGTTTGTCAATATCCATTTTTCAGGTTCTTTTCTCAGAGTTTTATTTTGTTCTTTCATTTGGGGCACAGTCTTCTGTTTGGCCATTTTGCCTAATTCTATGGCTATAGGTAGAATATAGCACTACTACCTATGTTCTAATACTGAGGCTTTGGTCTTAGGCAGGTGATGTCACATTGAATACAGAGGCACCACTTGCCACCCCCTTCCTGAGTTAACCTCTGCAAGTGTGTCCTCCTTATGGTCTGTCCCGCTTCCTGCTGTGTTGAGGCAGCACTGTGGGTAGGGCTATTAGCTCTGCCCGCTGTGGCACATCAGTTGGGTTTGGCCTTGATGCAAGACTCTGGTGCTCAGTGGGCTGGCGCTGTGTGTCCAGTCCTGGTGTGTGGCTCCTGTGAGTCGCTGTGGGTGTTCGCCAGGGCTACTAGCTGCCTGCAGCTTTGGTGGTCGTGGACTAGCAGGCTCGTCGGGTGTAGGTAGGGCCTGTGGTGCCACGCACTGGACTAGCTGTGGGAGACCTGTCCCTCTGCGAGCTAGCTAGGCCATGAGAGACATGCTCAGGAAGCTGGGGGGCTGGCGGTGGGGGCACACAACCCCAAGTCCCAGCGGGGCTCACATAGTGGCAGTGGTAGCAGCAGGAGCAGTGGGGTGCAAGTGTGCATCTGGCTTGGCAAAGGGTGGGGTATGGCAGTCAGTGAGCTGGCAGGTGGTGCACCCGCTTGCTAGCTCGACCACAAAGACCTTGCTGGCCAAGGGGCTGGGCTTACTGGCAGGCAGGCAGGCGGGGGCTGACCAGGAGTGATGCTCTTGGTTGCTGCCACTCTGCAGTCAGCTTGGCTACTTCCAAGGGGTGGGTGGAGCTCTCCTCAGGGATTCGCCCTCAGGTGCTAGAAGAAGTATGTAAGGTGGGTGTCATGGTGGAGCCCACCAGTGCTAATCCCTGTGGTTTTTGGCCTCCCGGGCTGGTCCTTTAAGGCTGGTGTCTGCAATTCTTGCGCTAGGCCCGGCGCTCTTCAGACTAGTGTTACTGTATTGGGTTTGAGGGCAACCGAGTCTGCTCATAGGCTCATTAAGGGAGAATTTTGGGTCTCTAGTTTAATTGGCTTTCTTGTGCTCATTTCCCTCTCACCCTCAATGCGGTGGTTCTAAGGGCTTATCTTGACTGTGCCAGATCACAGAGTCAGGTGCCAGGTGTTAGGTACAGCCATCCCTGCGCTCCCTAGGGTGATTTTCTTCCTCAGTGAGAGCTCATCTCTAACGCTCCTAGGCACTGCCTTTTAATCCTTCATTGTGGAAGCTGTGGTCATCTGGATTTCAGCTCTTGTTCTGAGTAGATACATTGTGGCCTTGCCAGTTAAGCGCCTGTTCTCCCTATTCTGCCATCCCAGACCTTCCCCTCTGCTAATTTTTATTTGTATGGGTTAATTTACTTCTGAAGATAAGTCACAAAGCTATTTCCTATTTGGTATGTTTCTTTATGCCAACTTCACAAATTTCAGTTACCTACCTAAACAAAATTCTGCCAGAAACCAGGACAAGACCATTAATCTCATTTGGAAAAAAGGAAGCTAAGTCAGGAGTTGAAATTTCCTTCTTCTAGGCAACAATCAGGTGAAAATAAAAATCTGCTATACTATCTCATCCAGTCTAAACAGAGTGATGAAAGTTATGTGCTGGATATTCTTAAAGTTCTTGATTTTACATATTCTCTTGAGGGTATTACATTTTCCATATAATACAAACTGAACTCAAGTAATGCAATAGTAGTCTTGCTTGAAATTCATAATTTCTATCAAGAAAACATGAAAATTTTAGTAACTAATTCATTTTGTAAGAAGTAGAAATGATTAGTCCTTTAATAATGCTTTTCATTCTATTCAGTATGAGAATTTGCTGAACTGAGTAACATTACAAATCTACTAGGCATAGACTCTCACTGTGGGTTGGTATTCACTAAAATTTACTATGATGTCAAAGTAGGATTTTGAAATAATATTTTGTTTGCTCTAGCCAAGTTTTAATCTAAAATATTAAGGAACATTCAGCACTCATCCCATGCATTTGCATGTTTTGGACTAGTTAACTTGTTAATCAAGAAATGGGCTATGCTTTCCAACTATTAGATAAGTTATTTGGAAAAGAAAAAAACTTGTCTATGAATTTGTGGATGAAATGTTTCCAAGAAAGAATTATAAATGGGACCTATTTTCGTTCTTTCCTATTATGAATGACAGGTTTAACATTCTTAGAAACCTTAAGAACATAATGACAACATCTTTAAAAGCCTCTAGGGATTATTGTACATTAATGTATCAGAGTCAGTAAATCACTTATCTATAAATTAATCTTTCTAAACAGTTTTCTATCCCCTTTCAATTTGAAAGCTAAACTTCTGAGTGTCCACCTCAGCAACTTTATATTTGAAGAGCTTACATCTGTGAAAACATTTCTAATGAAAACACAAAGACAACCCCTAGAGAAGCAAATAAAATGAGATTTAAGCATATAACAGCCTTTCTACAGTTACATTCCTAACAACAGTAGATTCTAATTTGATGCCAAATAGAGATTATGTAACAGAGTCAGTGAGAACTCTAGTTCTTTTGGTTTCCATGAAAAAATTTAGGTATTCAATCATTTCTGTATTTCCTCATTTACAACAAGATAGAAGAGTTGCATCTATGTCTCCTGTTGGATATGAAGAAGCATAATTTTGCTCCAGAGCAGGCGTCAAAAAAAGTGCCCATTGAAGAATCTGGACTCTTAAGACCTATGACAGTTGCCAAAACACAAATATCAGTGAGGGATTTAAATTTTCAAGTCATACATAGAAAAATTATTCAGCCAATCCTGATTCAGCTCCGCTACAAATCACTTTATACATTAAGACCCCCAACTGACAAGAGTACCACCAACAAAAAGATACTAAATCCAGTTTAGGGAACTAGTAATCCATTATGAAATGTTATCTCTCAAATTTATATCTGTGGCCTGAACTGTCTATCTTCCAACAACCAGTAGTTTATTTTGTTTTTATTTTTTGAGAAAGGATAATACCTTAATTTTATAAAACACGAAGGCATTACAATTTCAAGTTTCAAGGATTTTACAACAAACATTCAAGTTCAAGAACACCTAATCTTCACTAATTTCAGATTTTGTTTACAAGGGTGCTATAAACAGTTAATGAAGTATCGTATCCATTCTCAGATCAAGGAATAAGAAGGTAGATTGTTCGAGAATAGTTTGACTACTTTTAATGTGCAGAAAATGCTCAGCATGAAAACAGTGGGTAGGCAGAGTTGAGCAATAGTAGGGTCAGGAGAGCCTATTTTCCAAGCTCCTAATTTGTCAATAATTTAAGTCCATTTACAATTCTTAAGTCATTTATTTAAAATGCTTTTTAAAGTCTATTTAATCTTCTCTTTTCAGCCTCTTTTTTTTTTTTTGAAGATTTATTTATTTATGTGTACAAGCTGGGGTGCAGGCCAGAGGCATGGGGTGGTGAGAGGGTTCACCAGAGACAGAGTCGGGAGCAGAACAGGCAGATCGACAGAAACACACTGCTGAGGGGAGCAGCGGGTGAGGCAGGAGAGGTCTGCCACACCATGTGGGAATCTCCCTGGCCGGGCGTCGAACTCTCGTTGCCAGTGCCGACAGCTCCACAGCGCAGCGCTTAACCGCTGCACCGCCAGGGAGGCCCTCTTTTGATTCTCTTTATGAAGGCAGCAGCAGGTATTGTGTCTACATGTTGCAGACATTACTTTAGTCCTGACTTAGGACAAAGTCAGATCTGGTCTGTCCTCATGGGCCTTATATTCTGGTTAATTCTGCTTCCTGTTAACCCAAACTCTATAAAACCTGGGGAAAAGTGTGCTATCATCCATTTCCATCGCAGGCTTGCTCAGAGATACTAGAGCAGAACGTTTTCTCCTTTACATTATGATTTTTTTAGCCAGTGATGTACAACAAAGTACTCATTCATGAGTGTCCTACCTTTATGTTGGGCCTCCTAAAGGGGAATGGAGTTTTCTTTTGGGGATGACGGAATGCTCCAGCTTTAAACGGTAATGATGGTCGTGTAACTTTGGGTCTACTAGAAAACCAATGAATTGCCTAATTTACAATGGTCAATTTTATGGTATAAATAAAAACGAAGTGAGTCAAGCTAGACACGATGGTGATGAGAGGCCAGAGACAGTCCATCCTGGGTAGCCAAGGAAAAACACAAGGTAGTGAGCTTCTGTGCACCCGGCTTCACCTCTGCAGTGTCTAGACCGGGCAGTAAGTGGGTGAGAAGGTCAGCTGGTCAGACTGCATTTGTTTGTACCCGTAAAGGTGCTTGGGCAGTGCCCTAATAAGTCCTTGAATCAACTCTCACATCCCCATGAGCCCAGGTCTCCATGCGGTTTGTGCCCTCAGCTGTAGCAACTAGAATTTCTCTATGAAAGGACAATGCAAAAATTTGAAAAGGTCAATTTTATTTCATATTGAAGTATTTGCTGAAAGGTCTGCTGTTCTACGTAGCAGTGAGAAAATGTACTCGTTCACTCACTTGTTGTTTCATCTAAGTGGTCATTTTCAACTCATAGGCACTGACAGTAATGTAGTGATTAGTGAGAGTATGTTAAATGCCACTTACAAATGAAATGGCTGTTGTAGAAGGCCTACAGAAAGGTGTTAAAAATTTCAGACTCTCCAATTGCAAGACACAAAAGAATCTGCAACGTCAGCACCATGAAACCAGAAATACCAGGGACCTGATAAAGGGCCAACCCCTTGGCCACTCTATTTAGAAACTAAAGAACAAACTGCTCAGGAACACCAAGATGCAGAAAATGACGATTTTATTGGTAAAACTGCATAGCCAATAGGTCATTTGACAGAAGACAAAATAAACCAGGCATCCATTTTGGAAAAGTCCTTTTTTATTTCTTTAATTCTAAGGCCCCCTCTAGTGTTTGGAAACAGTCACACGCAGCACACAAAACAATCTAAGGCACAGTCTTTTACCTTCCGAAACAAAAACGAATACTTCTGTTCCACTTCTATGGCACAAAATCAATGAGAGAAAATGTTTAACCCATAATTAATATTTCAAATTCCTGCTATGATTCACATATTCATTATCTCTCATTCAGTAATTTCTTTGTTACTTACTCTGCTGAGTTGTTTTTAGAAGATTAATGCTTTGTTAACAAGGGAAAAAAATTAATGTAGGTAGGGACTCTTCCAATCCAAGAAATAAATGTTCTTGAAAATAACAGAATTAATTTGTTACCAAAGAGCCTATGCTGCTTTTAGGGAAGTTATTGTTAAATAGTGTACACTTTCTAAAGTATATACTTAAATTTGTTGTATTTGGGAATCAGAAATTTTGAAATCTGTATATATTTTAGGAGCCACTGGTTCTGAATTTTTTAATAAGCCTTCTGAGTATCCTATAATAGGAGGTGGAAAGCACTGAGGGCAGATGGTTCTGAAGGGAATTCTCAAAGTTTACACAGACATGGCACTGCATCAATGCAGTGACTTAATCTCATGTACTTCTGAAAAAGATTGATTAAAATTAGGGGGAGTAAAAAATAGTTTTTCACTCTACTTCCTTAGCTAAATGTCTTTGTTGTCTGCGGTCATGTTACAGAGAGTTTGAGTTAACTAGTATTTTATTTTAAAAAAACTGTTTAACAAAACAATGCAGTCTTGAGCAGGAGACGGTCAGAAAAGCCGTTATTAAGCTATTATTTTCTATTCTGAAAAGTTAAATTTTGAAAATTCAATAGTTCTTTAAAGAATTTTAATCTTTATTAACTTTATTGAAATAAATGACTATTTGTCATTCAGTGTATTACATGGCTTCTCTGCATTGATCCTTTCTGTTTCCAAACTTGTCACTTGCAAATGTTACAAGTTAAAAAGACAGATCATCTAAAAATGAGTTAAATAAAACTGGTTACATCATTGACTATTGGTCTCACTTTTAAGATACCTATGTTCATGTGAATAGGACACAGCATTTTAAAGTGCAAAATATACTCTTTTGGCTCAATAGGAAGAATTACATAACTGGAAATTATTGCAGTCATTTCTTCTTGAAAAAATTTAGTGAAAAGCTGCTTTGAAAGTTAGCCATGAAACTATAAATTATGAGAAACACTGAAAAGTCTTTTAAAATGAGTATATAAAATGCAATTACAAATAAAACCCAAACAAGAGAGGTAGCGTAAATAAAAGCAAATAAATACTATACAATAACATACAAAAATTTGTTCATAAAAAACAAATTTGCATTTTAAAACCTTTATTTTCCCTTTCTTTTGAGGGTATATCAATGAAATTAAAATTTTGACGCAGAGTCTCTATAAAGATTGTCCAAATGTTATTAATTACCAGCATTGTTTTTTGCCAAAACCTCTCTGATCTGTCGGTCGAGTTCACTTATTATTCGATCCTCGTGATTATACACCCCCGTCCTCATCAAAGTATCCCTTTCTTCTATTAAGCGGGTCAAATAATCATCCAAGCCTTCCTCCAGTGCACTGCCATGTGGGCGATCCGTTTTTCCACTTGCAATCTCTTTGGAATCCTGGTACTGCTTTTGTTCTTGTTGTCTTAACCTGAGAAGTCGAGAACAAATGCCACTCTGGCTGTTTTGTTTTTCTTAACAGTATCAGTTAGAAAGAAAAGGAGTAATGGTAAAACACATTTTTAGTAATATTTTCAGAAGGAAAACAGAAATCAGTGTTCCACTTGGCTACTCGGAGTTAGCACACTTAGAAAAGGGAGTTTGAAAAGCAATACTTGTTTTTCTAATTATGGAATACATGACAACTGCAGAACTGCAACACTTTTTTCTATTTCTCTTCAATTAAAAATATTTGAAATAGGTATTTTTCTGAAAAGTTAATGTTAATAATAGATACAATACTGTATATTTAAAAAAATTAATATTTCCCTGTATCATTAAGTGTTTTTCTAAATGGCTTCAAAACATTGCATCATTTGTACCATGATTCAGTCAGTCACCCTTCATTGTTGACATTTAGGTTGTTACTAAACCCTTTGCTGCTGCTGTTGTTAAACAAGAGTTTTTCTTCTAAAGTCAGTCAAATAATAATTTGTACCAAACACTGCTAGGTTTGGGGGATATTGCAGGGGATCAAAAAGAAGTCTTTACTGCTCTGGAATTTATATCACTAATTCTTTGTAGAAAACAAAATTCTATAAATGTGAATGTCTAGTTCAAAAGGAATGTACATTTTAAGGCTTTGCATTAATATCTTCAATTAGACAAAGTACTAGACGGCCATCTTCAAATATCTGCAGGCCTTCTGTATTTAAAAAAAAAAAAAAAAAAAAAAGGAAAGAGGTCACCCTCCTGAGCAGAAGCATCGCTAGTCATTGGGAAGTAAAAGGACACATACTGAGTTCAGTATAAAAAGAAATTTCTATGGGTCTACAAAGCAGAAGGTTCCTCGTGACAGGAAGTATGAGTCAATTGTGATGATCTCATCTTGGAGTTGAGAAACAGAGAACAGATGCCAGCCTGGGATTTGAGTAGTTCCCATGGGGTGTCATTATTCACACTGCCTTGAATATGGAGAGTATACTTAGTGTAATTACTGAGTGATAGCAATGCTAGGTTTGGATATGGACTATGTTTTAACTTACAGTGTTAACATATAACTATACTCCTCTGTGCAACTGGTGGTTTTCATTTGCAACTACTTCTAAGCAGTTGAGTCTACGACCCTGCTTCTTGATGGTTTGGTTCTCGCTGGCTTATTTACTCTGAAAACCAACTTCTGGATTTACACCAGGAGTGGGGGAGAAGGGAGGGAAGCCGCTGAGAGAACTGCTTTGCCGGACAAGAGGACTGGGCCCCAGAAAGGTTGAAGGACTGCTGGCAGTATATTCTAGTTCATTCAGATGATGCAGAGTTAACTCAAAGATGTCTTACAAAAGAACAGGAAACTGAAGTATCCAGTCTGAGAAGGATGCCAAATATCTCCATTCGTTCTAAGGGGTATAGAGTCTAAATAGTGATAGCATTGTCTTAGGACTAGGGTGGAAATCAAGTTATTAATGGGATACTAGCATCAATTTTAGCAGGTGATGGGGAAGGATAAAGGAAGATTTCTGTCTAGCTATGGCCTGCACCATCACTCTTACAGCTCTCTTGGGAGGAAAAGGTCCTCTGAGCAAATTAAGGACACATAATGGCAAAATGTGGCCCTGCAAGTTCGACCATTTCCTAGTTCATCTGTGTGTGCGTGAAGGACACAAGGAACTTTTACATAACTGATAGATCCTACCAAATCTGTACTAAAATGCGAATCATCAATCAGAATCATACTAAGATTTTAGAACCTTATAGTTGAAGCGCATAAAGTTATCGAAGTAAATTTTACTTCCTGACAAATGCTACATCTGAGCTCCACTCACACTTCTTGTCATGAGGAACCTTCTGCTTTGTAGACCCATTAGAAATTACTTCTCACACTGAACTCAGTATGTGTCCTTACACTTTCCAATAACTGGTGATGTGTCTGCTCAGGAGGGTGACCTCTTTCCTTTTTTTAATACAGAAGACCTCCAGATATTTGAAAACGGCCATCTAGGACTTAGTCCAAGATTTCTCTTCCGGTCTGTGATCTCTCACTTTGCTAACCACTTCTTGGTCACACTCCACTGCAAAGTCTCTAGGAGCTAATTTTGTTAGTGCTGAGTTGGAACATAACTTCTGTGAATGTCCCTAACTACAGTGGCTCTTTGGTAATAACTAAGAAGCACATGGAACTAGGGAGGAGGCCAGGTAGCAGAGAAGTTAAAAACCTCTGGAGTCCCCTGGAGGAGTCCGATTTATACTCTTATTCCCAGGATTACTAGCAGTGTGACTGTGGAAAGGGCATTTCAATCTCTTTCACCCTGTTTTCTTATCTCTAAAGTGGGTAAAATAGCTTCCTCAGAAAGTTTTGTAGGGCTTCCTGGCCCCTCCCAAGTACAGCATATCTGGGAGTCCTCACTTTCTTTAAATAAACGTTTCTTTACTCTCTGTTTTTTTTTTTTTTTTTTTTAAAGCTTTGTGAAAAGTGAAAAAATGACAGTCATGAGGCACTTTAATTCCTGGAACACAGCAAGGGTTCAATATAAATAAGAGTGATTCTATTAATATTGACAGTAACTACATTAGAAATGTATCATGCTTTAAGCAATTAAAATTCAGAATATTCAATTACCTTGAAATAGTAGCAATTATCTTAAAATAGTCACAAAAGATATGTAACTTTAAGTACTAATGCCATGGGGATGGAAATAAATAGTCTTATAAGATTCAATCTAGCTACATTTGTGGCAAAAAAACCACAGTGCAGTTTTGGCATAGTCTATTTGACAAGTAACTATACTGACCTACTTTAATCTTAAGACTTGATGTTCTACTTTTCCTGTACCAATGACAGGTTAGAAGGTTGCCCTATTTGAAATTTCATGTTTATATGAAAAAGTGTTTCGTTCCTGTACCTGTTCAATTCATTTCTAATATCCAGCAACTCTTGTCGTTCAGTCTTCACTGTATCTTTTTCCTCAGCAGCCAGGTAACGTAGTCTCATCTGCTCCAGTTCTTCTTGCTGTTTTTTAAGACGAGCCATTTGGCTTTCTTGTTCCCTCTTCAAAGAAAGAAACAGGTCAGATCTCAAATAGATAGAATAAATGTATTCCATGTGACTCTGACAGAATTCTGCTTGACAACATCCATGATAAAGCCATGCGTTGCTTGTTCTATGAGTCGCATATTACGTAGAGAAGCCCGGTTCTCTTTAAAAATTCTTTCCATTACTTCCTCATTATAAGCTACAATTATTCAAGGCCCAATCAGTGACTGAGGTTAGCTGAGCATGAACAGAAGTTGAGGGTAAGCTGGCTGTCAACAAAAGCTCATTCAAGAACCAGTGGGAAGAGCAGCCACTAAGACGTGGTTAACCATACAAAGCTGTACAAAGAAAAATTTTAATATTTGTCCCTTGCTGTGGTCACTAATTCCACTCTCACTGCAGGTACTAATGTCTTTTCACTCTTTTCTCCAGATTCACAAAAAAATCTACACATAAAATTTCTTTAAAATGTGACATCTGACCGAACAGATACTCTGTGATGTGGTCACCAGTATTAAGAACAGGCATGTTGGGTCCTACAGAGAACCCCGAGGCACACCTACCCTCTAGCAGCCTCAGCTCCCCAATCTTTGTACCTATTTCTCTAGGGATAGGTGTTCTTCTTTTTCTTCAGGACAGAACTTCACCAGGGGATAGTTGGATCAATAGGTACATGTCATCTTTTTGAAACTAAACATTTATTAAATAACACAAAAATCAGAAGTGTACATTTTGTTAAGGTTTACGAAGTGAGCTACTCACATAACCACCACCCAGAACAAGAAAGAAAAGATTTTGAGAACCCTAGAAGGCTGGTACCTCCCAGTGACTAACCAGTACATCTATTCTAAAAATAACTACTTCCTTCATTTCTGACTCCACAAATAAGGTTGGACTCTTTTGAACTTCATGTAACTGGAACTGAACAGCACACATGACTTTGTCAGGCCGCTTTGATACCTGTCAGATTCATTCTATGTGTAGCTGATGATTTATTTGACTATGTAGCATTTCACTGAATAAAGTACATTGCTGAGGGACATTTGGGTTAGTTTCTACTTTTGTATTATAAAGCTAATATGAACATTAGTGTTCATGCCCTTTGGCACATATTTGCAGGCATTTCTATTGAGTAAATACCTAGTATTCAAGCTGCTGTCAGAGGGTATTAGGTCATCTGTAAATAATAGTGTCCTTTGCTGTCCATTTTTAGTTGGCTAGGAATTATGACTAGGTATTGGCATCTATTGATACGATCATTTGATTTGTTTTTCTCCTTTATTCTCTCAGGGTGGAAAAAGAAGTATTTCTTTACCTTTGTTTAAGATACCTACATTTTACATCTATGTTCAAGACACAGATTGGCCAACTATATTCTTATAATAGCTTTGTCATATTTTAGGACCAAGGTTATACAGGTTTGATTTAAAAACACTTCCTGAAAATTCAAATCTGAAGTCATTATGTGCAGAGCATTTCCATGTCTGGGAGCTGTAGTTCTGGAGGCAGCCCACTGCCTCCTTCAGGAGCTGACACTGAGAGCCTGCGCCTATTCTCTTCTGTCTTTGAACAGTCTTTAACAAGATGTGTGCGCTGGGTGGAGGGGTGTGGTTCCTTTTCTTTCCTATTGCATGCAGTTCTATTCATCTTAATTATTTCCTTTTTGTTTCCTGTTTTTCTAACAGAAAGGGATATTTAGTGAATAGGTTTTATGCTTATTTTCTAAGCATACTTGAGGTTATACACTTCCTTTAAGTACAGCTTTCACTAAATTATGTCTTGATAGGTTTTACCTTTATTATTTTTCCGTTCAAAATATTCATTTCACTGGCGGTGGTCAGAGAACATATTCCGAGTTTCACGTACTAAAAAAAATAACTACAAACACTGTGATGTGATCGTTGTTTTCCTATAATAACATCCATTTATAGTTACTCAAATTTCTTTCCATTGCTCTTTCTCATGATTTCATTGGGGTCATTTTCCCTTTGACTGAAAAACACCTTTAAGTATTCATAAACTTATGGTTTGCCACCAAAAATCCTCCTGAACTTTTGTAAACCTGAAAAGTCTTAGGTCACTTGCATTTAATTTAAGGAGGACATTTTCACTGGGTACAGCATTTTAGGTTATTTTCTTTCTTAGAGAATAACTTTAAGGATGTTATTCTACTCTCTCAAGAATTACTTCACTATCGAAACAACTCTGCACAGCTTTTAATGTTTCCTTTGCCTCTTGATAATTTTACTATACCATATATATACCTGTGGTTTACTTTATATTTATCCTGTTTATAGTTCATAGATTCTTGAATCTGTGAAACTACACCTTTTCCACTTTTATAAAATTTTCAGCCAGTATGTGTTCTAATAATTCTTTCTTCTCTATACTCTATTTTCTGTTGAGGAGTTGTCACAGGCTGAATGTTTGTTATCTCTTGAAAAGTTACATCAATGTCTAAGCCCCAATGTGTGGTGGGAGGAGGTAGGTCCGTCCCTTGGGGGGTGATTAGGTCATAAAGGCAAGGCCTGTGAATGGCATTACACTGTCCTCCTATAAGCGGCCTGACAGCACTCTCTAGCCCCTTCTGCCATATGAGGGCAGAGCAAAAAGATGGCCATGCGGTATGTGAAGCAGGGCGACAGGAGACACATAGCCTGACCATGTATGCACCCTGGTCTTAAGACTTACAGTCCCCCCAACAGTGAGAAGCAAAATTTTGGTGGATGAATCACCAAGTCTGCGGCACTTTGTTCTAGCAATCCAGATAACTAAGACAAAAGGTGACTACAAAAGGTAGTCAGTGTCATAGACTCTATTCGATATGTTATTTATGCTCTTTGCTATACTGAGTTCATCTACTGAATTCTTATATTTCAGTTGCAGAACTTCTATACAATTCAAAAGCTTCCATGGCTTTAATACATTTCACTATCACATCACCTATTTCTAGAACATAGTGACAGTAGTTATTTCAAACTTTGTGAGTGGTGACTTAAAAATCTAAATTGCATGATTTATTCCTATTTAAGCTAAAGACATAAAAAAGCAGATAAGACATGCAAGTGACAATAAATAGCAAAATGTGCTCAGACAGTAGTAAAGAACAAGCACTCTGGAAAATATTTTGGCATTATTCAGTGAAGCTAAAGAAATGAGTGCCCCTACTATGAAAATTCCACTTTTAGATATAAACACTAAAGAACCTCTTAGGTGCTTTACACGTAAAACATAGGAAAACTTGGGAAAAATGTGTCTCCTGAAGGATTGAATAACTAAATTTTGGCATATACATATGTGAAAGTTTTAAAAAGCAGCAAAGATGAATTATTTACTTGCATCAAAACAGGTAAATCTCAAATAATTTTGAGCCGGAGGAACAATTCAAAGAATGATTCCATATATATATAAAATAGGAAATATATATAAAATATATATATTTAAAAACACACAGATTAAAGTGCTGTTCATCAGTAAACAAAGTAATACCAAATATTAGGATGAGGAAAGCAGTTCCCTCTGGAAAGGATGCAGCTGAGAAAAGGCACACACAGAGGGCTTCCAAAGAAATAACACTCTCATAAACTAAAAGGTGGGGGCTGGGGTACATAAGAATATTCTAGTTTGTTGCTGTCTCTGAAATATTTCCTTTTAGACACAATTATTAAATTTTAGGTTACTTGGTGAACTAGTGTATTTAAGAAAACTGAAATATTTTAGCTCTCAGACATCAGAAAACCCTTTAGATGCCTTGAATTTTTAACCAAGTATCCGGCATTAATAACAATCACACATGCACACACAAAACTAGAGGCTCGTGAAAGACATCCTCTCTGCTGCCAGGTGCTCTGGGTTAAAGGCTCCTTAATCAAGTGAGTATAATCTTTATTTCGCCTTGGCTGCCTATAAATCCAGAGAGGAGATGTAAACACACATATACTAGACTAAACAATGGCTAAAAAGTGGCCACTACTTACTCTCCCACTCACACACACCATGGAAGTCTGTGGGAACAAACTTATAAGGAACTCAAGTAAAGTTTTCTGAAAATAACCCAGAGCTGACAAGTCAGTAAGAAGGGCCTGGATGGTTTCAAGACACAGTTTTTAACCAAGACTTGGACCTCCAACTGTTTTCTTAAACAAAGATTTACATCCCATCCTTGGCTAAATTACTTATAAATTAATCAAATTAATTACTCTGAGTGGATAAGCAGGAGGCTGGACAAGATAGTGTTGATGTCAGCCAATGAAGTCTGTGTTGTTTTAACTAAATATATCAGCTTAGTTTTAAACAGATCTACTGTGCACAAATATGGTAAGGGCCCACATACTACCCCAAACCTTAGTTCTGTTTTCTGTCTTGGAAGCATACATATGTAGTTTTAATATACGTGACCCAGTAAAAGTGTGAAAATTTCTACGAGAAATGTATACTTTTTCTTAGTGATGATTTATTTATTTTTAAAAAGTAGTGGCTTTCTTCCTACATAAGTTGTCAAGAAAAGTTATTTAGGATCTTAATTGGCCCTTAAATATCTTAACAATTGGAACTTTATAAAATCAGTGTTATGCATTGTACCAAAGATACCAAATCTAGAATGTATGGACAATCACTTGTTTTCTAAGCTAGGCCCATTCTGTGTTACACTTTACATATTTTATAACTGTTGCCTATCCAATTACGAAAGAACAAAATGTTTACAAGTAGAAAACAGAGACTTTTATGGTTGTGAATCAGAAGAAAAGAGTTTTCTAACTAATTAGAAGATTATGATTTTTAATTCACAAATTGACTCTACTAGGTCACCTTTGAGTAATGGAAATCTCTGTTTAAACATTCTTCTGGCAATAGGCACCAAGCATTAGATCTAATTTCCAAGCTTCACCAGCTGGGTTTTGTCATTAACATTTATTAACAATCTAAGATACGGCCTTTGCCGTTTAATCCGTACTACACAAATGTTTTGTATGGCCCTCCAGAGGGTTTTGCTGTGACAAATTACTGGCACAGATTATAGCCCCGTGGCTATTCACCAGAGGCAATGTAAAATTAACATGGTACTAATCCAATTTAAACAAGAAGTTGCACAAACAATCCTCTGAACAAAAGTAGATAGAGGAGTCCAATTTTATATTCAAACACAATAAATGTGTTTTTAATAAAAAGTGGTAGACAAAGCTGAATTTTTACACATCTGAATTGTGCCAATTTGATGAAGTTATTAATTTTAATCTTCTAAATGCCGTCACAGAGCACAATTTGCTATGGTAATCCCAAAGTCTATCACATTACTTCTTAAAAGTGTTGCATCTCAAATGTGGTCTGCAGAACATCAATGATTCCTAGTGACCTGGAAATTTGTTTACAATGTTTCTAAAGCAGAAAGTTTGTGGGATAAGGAATAAAACTGGTCTACAATGAGAAAGCAAGGAGCACTGCACTCCTAATGATTTTTGAGCAAGAGGATGCAACGTACATAGAGAGGTAGACAGAAAATGATGAATTAAATGGAAAAGCCAGAAGACAACACCGAGTCAGAGAATGCCAGTGTTAGGAAGGCGTGGTCCTTGGGTGGCAGCATTTTGCACTGAATCTACTTTTAAAGGAGACTGCCCTTGTATCTCACTAACTGTGAACTTGGGAGGGTTCTTTCTGTTCAGCATGTTATTTGTTTTCTTATGTTTTAAAAATCACCTCAAACTAAAATCAACTGTCACCTGCCAATACACATATCTAAGTTAAAGATCAACTGACTCAAAAAAGTTCTTGCATGGAGATTTGTAAATAAGAAGCATGACGATTACAGTATTAGCTATTTCTCCAAAGGAAAAGTCCTAATCAACAGCTAGCACTTTTCTCTCTTCATTACTGATTTTGATAATGCCTTAAAATTAATACCATAGCATAAGCCCCTATCCTTCACTATATACCTTCTTCAATGGCAACTCTCTCTTTGGCATCTACTCTGTTCCTTCTATTTTTCCTTCTTCCTACACATGACAATTAAGGCTCTGGCAGACAGAATTCTTACCTCTGCAAAGGATTCCTTCCTTTGTATTTTTAAGGCCAACATCAGATCCCTATTTCTAATTGCTTACTCAATTTCTTACTAGTCTTAATAACAGTATTAATACTGGAAATTTTCTAGACACTACAGCTTGAACCCTTGGCATCATCTCTGATGTTCTGGTCTGTGTTCCAATCAGGTATCGAGCGCTCCACAGAATCTACCAAAAGCAAGTCTTGTAAAAGAATCTCCTTGTGAAGTTCCAATTTCTTCCATTAAGCAATAAGTTATAAACAGTAAGTTATTGTCCTTATCACCTGAAATGACCTCTAAGATGGGCCCCCCTTTGGTCTCCAAGCAGAGTCTATGATCCCTGAGTTCATACCACTTTGCTATAATCTCGCTATTCATTGTTGCCATTTCCCCCACTACTTTCCTAAAGCATAACCAGTTCTCCAGAGAACCATCTCTCCTACCTCCTATTCCTATTAAATAGATGTACTCTCCCTTCCCTCCATAGTACTGTTTGTTTTCAGGCCTCTTACTATTAGTAAATTTACATTTATAGTTGTTTCTTCCCTACTACTAAATTGCAAGCTCCCAGAGGGAAAGGTCTCTGTTTTACTTATATCTATAAATCTAGGGCAGTGCCTTGGATATGGGAGGCCCTCAGTACTATATGATTTTTCACACATCTATCCTTAGTCCTGTAAGCATTTATAAAAAAACTCTTCATGTAATTTTATTCCACTTATAATTTCAACTAATTGTTAAGTTCTGTTAAGGAAACTATAGTACTTTTTACTACTCCGTCTAGTACGTAGTTCACAATAAAAGTGGTCAACATGTAGTACAATATCACAAAAAAGTTTAATAGTACTTGAGAGTTATGAGACACTTTAAGAAAAATAGAAATCTGAAAGACCCTATGTGCCAAATTTCATTCAGACTAACACTGTTAATTGTATTTTGAAACTAATCTACTTTAAAATTAATCTCTCATGACAGTGTTTGTTATGTAGTAGCAGGAAAGAGGGAAAAAATGTAATATAGGAACAATCTAGTAAGCTATCACTTTTAAACTCTTGTAAAATTATGCAGAAATTCCCTGTGATTTCTTTTCTTAATAGATTACCATTTAAGATAAGTTTTTAAATTTCAGGACATGTTAATTTTTTAAGTTGTCCTTAGACTTCGCCCCAAAAAGGTATTCCCAGTGGAAAAAATTTAATATTCAGGAAAAGAGTAGTATAGTGAGTAAAAAGTTATTCTTAATTTCCTCTGAGGAAGAGGATAGCTGACAATTTAAAAAAGGGGGGGGGTGCTAAAAAGTTTGTTTTTAATGAAGACATAAAAGAATCTCCCCTAATCTCAGATTATAGCACATGAAGATTCAAATGCAGACATGTGAACATAACAGTTATTGCCAAATATGCAAACTTGTAAAGAATCAAGTGGAAAAGATATAAAAAGAATAATCCATCATTAGCTATTAACTACATACCTGCTTAAGTCTGGCAAGTTCTTTCAAAGCTCGTCCCCACTGCTGCTTGTAATGTAGTTTAGACTTAGTTGCAGATTCCAACTTTCTTTCAAGTTCAACCTAACAGTGATTAAAATCATATCAAGTGAAACACTATACCACTGTGTACAATCACTGAAAGATAATATATACAAAGAGTCTGGCTTAAGAAAAGAGTTTATGTAGTGTAACGTACGACATCATCTAAAGCTGTTATATAATTTACTATAAATATTATGGCACATGAACATTTTCTTGTTTAAAATATAGTTGTATTTTTATTGCCTAACAGTCTCTACCAAAGAGAACTGTATTAGTCTTAAACCTCCAGGCAGTTACTATAAATGTATCGAAAACATGTATATTACATAAAGATCAGAGTGGAAAATAACATTTTTTATGAAAAACAGTTCTAACTGAGCATTGCAATTTAGCTAACACTCTAAATCTTAGAAACCAAATTATTCTTTTTGGAGGCCTATCACTATGTAGACTTTTAGAATGAAGCAAGCTCGTAGGGATACTTTCATGACCATATTTTGGCAAAAATCATACAACGCTGAAAACATTGAAATGTTTTATCAGAAAGCAGTTTACTAAGAGTACAAAGTCAAATATTTTAAGAATGTTAAAGTAAACCCAAGAATAAGAAAAATAATGCTCTTTAATAATACTCATGTAACTTTTATTTTCCATTATTTGTCAAATATATAAAGAAAAGCAACAAAGTAGTTCAATTAAAAAAATAAGGTTATTTATACTTGCAGCAGGCAATCTGTTGTGCATGAACTAGAGCCAACTTGGCTATGATTCGGAATGTACTCTCAATGTTTCAAACAAAGGACCAAACAAATTCATGCAGCCAACAGACAGATTTACTATTTAAGTGATAATGTAATAATGTGCAAGAGTTACAGTAAAATACTGTTTTCTAAACTGCTCTAATTGTTTTTCATATCAAGTCATTTTTCCCACACATACAACTCCTAATGTTTTGCAGGAAAATAAAACCAACAACATGACATAAAAATTCAAACTTGAGAAAACTCATATGAAAATGAAATGAAAGGAAGAGCAAATTGCCAAATTTCCTTCGCACAAAGACCAGAACATTCTCTGCAGTTATATATGAGTTCATGAAGTCAAGGTCTTTTCTGCTTTATAAATCCCGAGTTCCTGGATTTAAATGTGTTGACATTTCACAACTAGACTCATATGTCTTAAATTGAGTAATACTCAGATTATCAAAGATGATCTCTTCCACTTATGCCCCAAAGATTTATACACGTTACTTGGTAATTTAACAATGGGACATATGTCAGAGGAATAGCAAAAATCTCTTTATAGCTGTACAAAGGGAGACTAGTCTTCATTACAAAAGCAATCATGTCTGTAGGTCTTGGATGGTTGGGCCCAGAGACAAGGAGTAGACAGGGATGAATCTGGGATTGTAAATATACAATAGACTGATTCCATCAGAAAAATCTGTTTGGGCAAGTTATATAAGTTTTAGCATGATTATGAAAATAATGCACATGTGCACAGTTACACGAATTTAAAACATGTATAGTCAGCAATAAATAAAAAAACTGTAGTCAGCAAATCTGAGACACAAACCTCACTGTCTTAATTCATCCCTATAACCAGATCAATGTTTCCTAAATTGTGTTTTCAAGCACACAGATGCCTCAGTGATTCTAAAGAAATAAATAGACCCAATTTCCAGGGAAAAAAGCACACAACAAAGTTTTGACATGATTTCAGGACATTTAAGGACCTTGGGTTAGCAGAATCCTTATTGGGAGTAGATCTGGAACTTCTCTACTAGAAAACGGTATTGTCTTTGTCTCTAGATCTGGGTGAATAGGTGACTAGTCTGCAACAAAGAACTATTACCTTACTTTGGGATCTTCTCATCTCTTGTCATCTTGGCCTCAACTCTGTTCTATCTACAAATTCTACAAATAATTTTATCAATTCTCTCTACTAAAAAAAAAATCTAAAAAGGCTACTACTTCCGTATGGTCTAGAGGCTGACTGTTGCCTAGGACTCAAGGCACTGAAAAATATAATTTGCATCCTACTTTTTAAGTGTACAAATGATTTCTTTGTCCTGAGTTGGCATAGTTTCTAGCACATTCCCTGGCATATGATTATACAGCCATTTAAGGCTCTGTGGCATCCTGCAATTACATTACCAACGCTTTAAGAAGTGAGATTCCCAAAGGATAATAAAGGATAATGAACTTTTTCTCTTATTATCATTTGTCTCATATTCCCCTAATATAAGCATGGGCACATAGTCATACTCACCAAATATTCTTAATTACATAGATTTTAGCTTGTCTTTTCAGTCTCTGTATGTTCTACTCAATTATGTTTTCCAAATTTTACTTTCAAAAGTCCCAATTATTTTTAAGTCATCTAAAAGGTATTTCCTGGCTACAAGAAAATCAAACGCTATCGCTATTTTTTTTCATAAAAGGAAATCAAGAGTTACATGTAATCAAACTATGTCTTAATGCTGACTTATTTTCAGACTGTTTCAGTGAAAATGGGAATAATTGTTACATTGAAGAGAATAGGCAATTAAATGAAAAGAAATAAGATTCTGCCCTCTTCTGGCTCCAAAGACATTTACAAAGAATTTTTAAAAGAGAAGGTTGATTTTACTAGACATTTAAACATGCTGGATGAATTCATCAGGTCTGTGAGTTCATTTTTCTTAGTTTGGAATTTTCTCATCTTGGCCTGAAATCTGTTCTATCTACAAGTAGTACAGTCTAGAGCTGGACTCATTTATGGGTTTTTTCTTCACTCAACAATTTCAAAGCAGTGCTAATACTTTCCATCTTTAGTGAATTCTATTCTTCTGGTAAAAGTGTAGATGGAACAAGGAATTTATAATCATGTAAAATTTTTTCTATGGGGTTATTATTTATATTATAGACTACACTATTTAAGAGAGCTGTAAGAGTCAAGATATTGTCTGATGAGTGCTCCAGAGGTTTTTGGTAGGTACCACAGAACTCATATTTACAAACACAGAAATACCGTCTTTCTGAACTCATGTTTGCTGGTAGAGAAATAGATTGCCCAGATATGGAAGAATCAGCAAGACTTTGCAATTAAGTAGAACGGAGGGCAAGATGAAGAGCAAAAGAGAGCACGGCCGTCCACAGGCTGCAGAAATAGTGAGTGAAACAGTACAATCAGTCGCAGGAGATGATTTTAGTTTTGTACATTTCTGAGATATGCCAGTCTTATGAGTGTACAATGCTTTTCCGGAGATTTTATCAGTGTGACAGCACAACAAACTGAATGCTTATGGTGGAATTCAGCAGTCTACTAACCCCGATATTAGAGATCTGCAGAAAAGTAAAACAATTTCACTCTCCTTGTAATTCTTTAATCTTACAAAATAATTCTCATTAAAGTGTGCTATTTATGTTAGTAAATACTGGGCTTATGATAGGTACTTAAAAATATTTCCCGTTTTAATTTCTAATACGACAATTGCAAACAGTTACAAAGTACTTTTAAGAGTATGAAGGAATCCTGAGTCAAAAAAAAAGTTTGAAAATTTCTGAGACATTCACAAAAAGATGTTGAGTAAATAGTTGAATATATGGGTCTTCAGTGCAAGAGATAGGTCTTGTCTCTATACACATCTCATATACACTAGCTGAATGGTGTGTGTGTGTGTATTTTTAAAGTAAAGATGGTATTCTCCCAGTTGTGTCCCAGGTTGGGTGCTAAGCATTTTACAAATACCCACACATTTCATCTGTTATCAACTGCATAATTCCCATTCAAAAGATATGGAAATAGGCAGAAGCAAAGAAACTTGCCTAAGGCAACAGGCTAGTAAGTGGTAGAATCGGGATTTAAACCTAGGTGAAATGGTTCCAGTGTCCAAACCTCTAAGTCTGTCTTGCCACACAGGGATTACTATTCTGTTCAGTAATGTACTATTACTGTTTAACAAAGGTGACCTTCACAATCTGGTTTAGTCACACACTACTCTTCACCACCACTTAGTCTACTCACTTGTACTCTTCACTATCATCTTTCCATACCAAGATCAGATGTTGTCAAGTTTATTTTTTGGTTTCTAAATTGTGGTGGTGGTAGCAGAAAAGACCAAAGCTTTGTCAAGATGGAGCGGTCTCAGGAAGGAAGCAAAAGCCTTTTAGCACAAGTGCTCTGATTGCTGGAGTAGATGACAGGTTCTGGAACACAACCTGACACAGTGATCCTTACGGGAGCTTTGGAACCCAAGGTTTGAAAACTGCCGGGTTTGAATACGTTCCCCACTTTCCTCGATAATTTCAGTGCTAGGTTTGCACTTCTCACTATCTAGGCTCATCTCCAAGATCTTAAAATGTAGCTCACCCCCCTCATAATCTGACCTTTTACCTTTCACTTTGTTTCAGTAATCTCTGGTCCTTGACCTTTGTCCTGTCCTACTCCCAACACAACCAGATATTATTTCAAATGCAGTCCTTCTCCAGGATCTTTCTATTCTTTGGCTTTCACCTTACCAGTCTCTAAGGCCAGAGCATCTTTGCCAGCTTGTATTCACTGCAGTAAGGAAAGAAACTATTCTAAAGTTTGTTAAGAGCAGGACTGATAAAATTTTTCAGAAATTTGTAATCTAACCTCAACTGCAATCCTTTTTCCATCAATAATGCTGGAGAATTCCCCTGGGCAGATGCTACAGCCACTTCCACATTGAACTCTGTTAAGCACGGAACTTCACTTCTACTTCCTTACCTTAGCCAATAGTCAGGTATGATCAAAGCCCTCTAACTCCTGGCTCTTGGCAGTGATCTTCAAAGGTCCTTATAGGTCTAATTTTTTTAGCATTTGATTTTGTCTCCAAATTTTCTGTATGTTCATCGTTTAAATAGCGTTTCTTCTCTCAAAGACTAACTCTTCTATGCTCCAGCCATCCCCTCTTCTTAGAGCTAGTTTCTCTTTGGTATTAATCTCTTAGTATTATTTTCCTACACTAAATCAGCTTTTCTCAACAATGTTATGCCGTTGGCCTTTGTGTTTTTCTTTATTTTGTATGCCAAATTTTCTCTTGCACTCTGCAATTTGACTTCTTCAAAGTCAGTATCTTCTAACTGCCAACTCTTGTTGACTTTCCCTTCATGAGATTATTTTTGCTTCCTCATTTAGGAAACACTTTTTTGGGGCACTACACTAGACTATTTTAATTTCTTCTTTAAATCTTCTTAGCCTCCTTCCCTTACTTTTTTGTGTTTGAAGCTGAACTTCTCCTCAAATTTTCTCAATTTTAGCTACTTCTCCACTTAGATTACTTTGCTAGCAATGACAAATGTAATGTCTAAAACTACAGTTCTCTACTTCCACCTACCCAAAAAGTTCTTCTCAAAAATCTTCATTTCCATTAATACCACTAAGTTAATCATGAGCTTGAGAGTAATCTGACTTCCTACCAGATGAAATACAAATTGTTTAACTTAGGATCTATGGTCTTTTCCCTCTATACTCCTGTACAATATTTTGGAATACCTCATCCACATATTAATCTATTAAAGTTTAACTTACAGGTTTCATATTCAGCCTCACCTCATTATAGTTAATGTGCACCTGTCAGTAGAAGCAACTGCTATCATTTTGCTTTCACTGTAATTATTTGGGTAAATTCCCTGTCTCCTTTTGTAACTTGCTATTTATTTGACCGTATACTGAACACTTTTTAATCATTCATAATGCATTTGGTGCTGTATCATAAGTACACACCACTGCAGATAATGAAACACTCATTGGATCAATCGGCATCCTCCCAGGAAACCAGAAATCGCTCTGGATCTTTCAAATAGAGGTAATTTAATACAGGAAACTGGTTATACGGAAATGGGAAGAGCAGAGATACTAGAGAGGATATGGTAAGACAGCACAGTCCTTAGCAGCAGTGGGAAGTCCCTACCTTTGCTACACAGGGGAAACTATGAAAAGAAGGGCCAGGAAGTAAGCAGTAACTGTGATGAGGAACCCAGAAACTAGGATTGCCTAGTGAGCCAGAGCTACAGTGAAGATTGCTGGAAGGAAGCCGCAGAAAATAAGGGAAAGCAGAGAAGAAAGAACTACACTGGCAACTTCCCAAATGCCATGTACCAGTCTTCTGTTAATGCCCCCTACTGGTTGAATCTACAGGAGAAAAAAGGCTAGGAGATCTTCAGTGGGATAAAGCAGGCAATGGCTGACAATTTTATTGTCTAGAAACTATCAAAGCATAAAATGCAAGAGCATTTACTGTGAAACTTAAGATGTATTTTAGATAGTACACTTCTTTAATGCCTAGACCCTCAGCATTATTTTTGTTTGTGGGAATCCCAATGTAGTAAGAGGCAGGATTGGCTTTCCACCATGAAAAATGAAAGGATGGCTAGGCCTTGTTTGCAGCTACAAGCAGAGTGTAGGCCTGTGATTTAATGAATGTTTCTATCTGGAACACTGAATCTAAAACATAGTAATATGCAGAAAGAGTGTATTCAAAATGGCTCCTGCAAAACTGAGTTCCACAATCTGACACCAGAATCAGGAGTACAAAATCCAGCCACGTGAGAGTGACAGCACCAACAGTACCAGTGAGTAGACTATTCTGTGACAGGCCAGGACAACCCTTGCTTCCTTCAGTTCCTTCCCGTATCTGTGAATTCCTTTACTCCTAGTTAGGTCTTTTGTTTGCAACCAGAGACTCTAATAAGCTGTAACTGACAAAAGCGTGGAAATTCCAGTACTGGCAATGTTATGCGATGTTCTATGCCTTGAGTACTCTGATGTGTCCTTATTTGAGATTAGCATGCTACAGTGATGTTATGACACTACATATGCACATATCATTTGGACACCTTAAGTTACCAAAAATTGACATTGGTACCTTTTCCAAGGTGAGCAGATTTATTTCAGATTGTAGACGGATTTCTGGTTTGTTGTTCTGTTGATCCTTGAATTGATGGAATTCTTTCTCCAAAATTTTATACTTATTTTCAGCATCAGTAAGCTGTATTAAAAGAAAGCATTATAGCTATATTATAATATGCAAAGTTCAATATTAGTGACATTTATTTCCTGTTAACTGAATTCTCTAAGACCTGTTCACAGTAGGAAATTTAGAAACTAGGAGAACTAATCACTAAATTCAGTAAATTAACTTAATTACTAATTAAATCAATTAGCAATCGAAAAAATCTAGTAAATCAGCTGATTAACAAGACACACAAACATTTTAAGAGTATAAATTTCTTACAAAACTAGTCTATGGGGGCCTCCCTGGTGGCGCAGCGGTTGAGCGCTGCGCTGTGGAGCTGTCGGCAGCGGCGACGCGAGTTCGACGCCCAGCCGGGGAGAGTCCCACATGGTGCGGCAGACCTCTCCTGCCTCGCCCGCTGCTCCCCTCAGCAGTGTGTTTCTGATTTGCCTGTTCTGCTACCCACTCTGTCTCTGGTGAGCCCTCTCGCCGCCCCACGCCTCTGGCCTGTACCCCAGCTTGTATGTATAAATAAATAAAATATTAAAAAAAAAAAAACTAGTCTATGAAAATATTTTTTCATTCAGTGGCCAATGAAAGTCATCCCAAAAGACAGTGAAACTGGGCATTACGGATATGCCCGGTGTGCCTGTCTTCATGCTCACCTAAGTGTAACTTTAAAGTTCTAGTGACTGGCCTTACGTTTTGATACCATATGAATTTCACAATCTAAATAGTGCTAGAACTTCAGCTAATTTAAAGGTTATTTGGCCAAAACCTTCATCTTTATCAGAAAGATTCTCAATTGATTTACCTAAAATATAGGGCAGCTTGCTGCAGATAATTATAAGGGGAGGAAAATGAATGTAGCCCTTAGCTTGAAATTACAAAAAGAACATATAACTTAACAGAAATAGATCTTTAAAAACCCTTACTTTATTTCCAGAATACAAATGGAAAGATAGACAAGGTACTTTATCCAACCTGCTGCTGAAGTCGGTGTTTATCCTCTTCGAGCTGCTTGATCTTCAGTCTTTCTAGTTCTACCTGGTGAACACAATCTTCTTTGGCCCTCCGGATAGAGTCCTGAAGTTCTTGCAGGTTCCGCTCACGTTCTGACTTCAGTTCCTTTCGTTCTCTTTGAAGCTTAAAACAAGTGCGTCTTTAAGAGACTGGCTTGTTACCAGCTGCACTGTACTGTTCAATATTATCATCTATAGTAAAGTGTCCAGAATATTTATGAATTCATGTTCCTCTCCTTTTCAGTATCTACAGTGTTAATATTTAAGTTAATGTTTAAAGACTAAAATTACATAAATGTTCAAATTTCTTCTTTTAGAGCCCATAGATTATTACAGTCCTAGTGCTGGGAACAAGTATTTATAGTATGTAAGCATTTTTATACATTTTCTGAGATTTCTGAGTTGGTTTAGTTGCTAAAAGGTAAAATTACCGTGATATGCTTAGGCAATTTTAAGAAGCATAAATTTAGGACCCTAGAAGAAAATATTTTGAAACCGCCTTTACAGAAATCTAAGTATTTTGGTGAGTAAAATTTAGTAAGACCTGACAGATTATAACTAGCCATAGTACTAACATAACTTTTCCTCTGTCCCTGGGATCTAATCTTTAATGGACCAGAAAGAGGGAAAATACCCTTTTTCCTGAAAACAAAGTAAGACTTGTAGGTTCGTGAACCTGGGCTACATTTCCTTTCTTCTCTAGGTGCAATTATCCATCCCCTCATAAACACTACAGTTAAGCAAAAATCTCCACTATTGCTAAAGTCAGTCAGAGGTGGCTGAGTAACAATGAAGCATTTCAGTTAACAAAGAGTATTCTAATATTTTTCACATTCTGACATAGACGATATGCTTTTATCATTTGAAGAGCAGTTTTCTCCAAAATGTCTGAAAGGCGGTTTCCACAAACTCTGTGGAATAAAGATAAACGACACATGGATACAGTACCTCTGCCTCTGCACTGGCAAGCTGCTGCTCTCGCTTCTCTAAGTCAATCAGGGTTTTCTGAAGTTTTCCTTCTAGAATCGTATATTCAGTCACCTAAAATACAATAAGTTACTTTCCCCCAAACTCAACACACACAAATTCAAAATGGCATGCAGCATTTTACTGAAACAGGAGCTGAGAATAGGAAAATCATGAATTAGATCTACCAGTACAAAGCAGAAGTTCTTTGCCTGTACCTAAGGAAGGAGGCCCAGCTAGCTCTTGCTTGGCTATCTTTAGTGGTATTCAGTCTTCACACTGCTTTTGCACTCACAGTGCAGGCTTGGTGCCTAGCCCAGGCCCCAGTTTTTACAGGCCTAATGTCCTGCCTTGCTCTGTTTTTAAGAATTAAGTCTGATTCAGGATTAGTGCTCTACCTGCTCACCACATACTTTGGCTTCTATCTTTACATCCCGACTGATCATTTTTAATAGGACTTTCTAAACCAATTTTTCTGTCCTTGTCACCAGGCAGTTTCTAGGTCCCAAAACATATCCTGATCACTTTATTTCTGTCAAAAAAGTCCTGGTTTCATGTTCTTTAGAAGCCCAATTTTTGATCTTGTTTCTACCTCTTAGGAGAAAAAAAGTGTACTTTTACAGCATCATCACATATCCTTGTCTTTTTTTCTACTCCAGGATAAACATAAGTTTCAACATGATTTCCATATTGCTAATACCTTGGATTTAGTCTAAAATCTATAGGTTAAGTTCCTTCAAAACAGTGGTAGACGTGATTTCACTTAGTCTTAAAAGTGTATCTACTATTTGGGGATCCTAGTCACACTGCTAATGTCAAATCAAACCACCAAGATTTTTTAATCTTAAAAGTGAAACTCTACCCACTGTACAAGTGACTGTCTTAAACTGACTGTACAAATTGCCATTTGTCCTAGTTAAAATTTATTTTGATGACTCAGGCATAGTATACAAAATAATCACCATTTATATATTAATCCTGCTAACTCTAACACCTACTACTGGTTCATCTACAAAAATGTGTTAAGCATGCCTTCCATTTTTAACTGAATCACTAATAAGTGCCAAATCCTGAGTGTGACACATCAAAAGCCTTATAAAAAGAGAAAGTGAACATCTGGCTTCAGATGCTATCTCCTCACATACCGCATAATCTCCTTGTGTGATCTCATGTACCTATCATCACATACACCAAGACTGCCAGGTTTATAGAGCAAGGTCAAGCTTCTGCTCAGGTTTTCAGACCTCTACACCCTAAAAACTGAGAAACATGCCAGTATTCCCCATATAGCTCAAACTCAAATGTCTAAATGCCTGAAATCATAATCCTTTTAACTTTAATATTTATTGTGTAACAACCAAAAATGGGGCAACACACAAAGTCCTATGCAACCTACATTATGAGAGAAGAAAAAGAAGTGGATATTTGATGCAGTAATAGGTAAATGCCATAAAGAAAAAGCAGGATGAGCGGGTAGTAAGTGCATGGGGACAGGGGATCGGTCATTGTTTGGATAGGGTGGTCAGAGAAGGCCTCCTTCAGGTCACTCTGAGCAGAGACCAGAAAGTATCCCTGAAAGATCCTGAGGATGGGAAGGTGAGTTAGTATGTTTAGAAACTGTAAGAGGCAACTATGTTTAAAACACTGTGAACAGAAGATGAGTTCCAAAGAGGGGCAAAGAGCGTTGGAAGGGATACCAAAAAGGAACTATAATAACCTGAGATTGTGACGACAGAGGTGGATGAAAGTGGCTAATTTCCAGAATACATTCTGAATATGCAGCCTACAAGATGTACTCACAAACTAGATGTGGAATGAATCACAGATGACTCAGTTTGTAGCCTAAGACGGGAACTAAATAAGAAACAATTTACACAGGATTAAGAGTTTACTTTGACACATTAAATTTGACATGCATATTAGATAGTCAACTGGCAGTGTAATGTACACAGCTGAATAGTCAAGTGTAGCATCCAGGGAAGAAGCTGAGGAAGAAAGTAAACACATGAAAACATGTATAGTTCTTACACATTTTGCATAACAAGAAGAGAATGGATCAGAGCATCTGAGGAGTGAGTATAAAGAGACTCAAGGCTGGGTCCCAGACTGCCAAAAAAGCCAATAGAAGTTGGGATAAAGAGAAGGATCTAACATGAAAATTGGGAGGGAGAGAGAGAGACCTCAAACTAGGAGAGGAGATCTCAGGCTTGAGATCTCAGACCTACTAAGTAATATATCTTGAATACACTCGTTCCCCTTAACTCCATAATTTTATCACTGTTAGCATTAAGCGTTCATTTTTTAATTATTGGTTGCCTTGGCTCCCGGACGCGGCATTCCTGTATTCCACTATACTTCCGTCAGAGTTATTATTCTAAAATAGAATTTGAAATCTAAAGTGAAAATCTGATTTCATTATTCCCTTACATAAAAATCGTCATTAAAAACTTTCTCAGATTTTCCCAAGTAGGGCTTATCATTTGAACTACAGAACATATTAAAAGATTTGAGCAATTATTTTCTCTAATGACCACTGTAGATTCATAGAAGACAATCTGTTACAGGCAAAGGATGCCTTTGAGCCCTGGGCCTTAACTCCCTCAGGAAACCCTGGCTGAGCGTGTCTGCAGGAGCAAGTGTAAGCTCCCCAAAATCAAAACTGAGAGGATTCACTTTCTGTATAACCCTCCTGCCTTACTTGTGTAGGTTTACCCTTCTGTCCCTTTTCCCTACATCAGCCTACAAACAACTTTGTTTGCCAAGCCTACTTGAAGCTTCTTTGTTTGGATTGTCCCGAGTCCACCTGGTAGTAACTACTGATCTTCATCACAGTGAAACTATGGCCTTAGCTATGAAACATTTCCTCATGCCCCCTGTATAGAACTAGTTTTTCCTTTTTTGTGGGTAAACAGCTGTGGTAGGAAGTCAAATACAAGCTAGAGGGCAGTTCAGTCCCAGAATGTTATAATTATAAATTAGGTTAAGACAAGTTCATTAACTAACAATCACTGAATTTAGCATTATCACATGTCCTGTCATAGTGAAAGGTGAATTGTGAAAGTACAAAAATCACAAACATGTTGGCCTCTGGAAACAAGTTTGATATAGTCAAAAATATTTCACGTCACTCCAGAGCCTCCAATCAAGTGTTACAATTTTATTTGGGGAAAAGTTTATGTGTAACTGAAGAAAATGAAAAATCTCCACAAAAACAATGTGTTCTTTTTCAGGTAACAGAACACTCCCTCCGCAATGGCCTCAAAAACCAAAAATAGTAAGTGCTAGATTCAAAAAACAGATGAACTGCCACAACATAAGTTTTTTATGTGCTGATCATATGCATGAAATGTTCACTCACTATTAGGAAATACTAATGTATTTTATTTACCATAGAGACTTGTTCTCCAGTTCATCTTTAATTGGCAATAAGCTCCTAATTTGGGGCAGAATAGCAGAAATAAAAAATGATTACATGGGCCTCACTGGTGGCGCAGTAGTTAAGCGTTGCACTGTGGAGCTGTCGGCAGTGGCTACGCGAGTTCGACACCCAGCCTGGGAGATTCCCACATGGCGCGGCAGATCTCTCCTGCCTCGCCTGCTGCTCCCCTCAGCAGTGTATTTCTGATCTGCCTGTTCTGCTCCCCGCTCTGTCTCCGGTGAACCCTCTCACCGCCCCACGCCTCTGGCCTGTACCCCAGCTTGTATGTATAAATAAAAAATAAATCTTTTAAAAAAAGTCATAATCCCATACTTCTGATTGCCTACTTCTTCAGTATTTTGAAAGTTTACCTAAAGAAGTAAAAAATGTCAGGCCAAAAAAAAAAAAAAAAGTAAATGGATTTCCTCATATTGACAAAAACTTGCTTTTTCCTCCATTGAATCCCACGTTAGCATATCCTAGTTCACAATATTCTTTCAAGGTAGGATATATTAAGATAAATGACTTGTTAACTCTCAAAATGCATTTAAGCTGAAAGAAAACTGCAAACTCAGATCCACCTTTTCAACATAACTAATTCAAACAGCTTGGTCTCTTATGAGGTAGACTTCATATCCTTTTTCTGACTGAATTCACTAATCAGGAACCTAAAATTCAAGCTGAAATGGGGAAAGAAACTGAATATATACATGGCAACTAAAAAATTTCAACTGAAAGAATCTTTACTACTAAAATGACGACCAAAAATCAATGGTGAGGTTTCTATCCTGCAACAGAAAGTTTTGACTATTTGTCACACCAACTTTTCAAAATTTTTCATGATTTTAATTTTTAGCTCACCACTCAGATTCAATTAATATACGGTACTACTTGTATGTTTAAATGTGTTTAGTATTCTAGATATTAGTTTTGATTATTTGAACATTTATTAACAGAGGCTTGCTATTGCTTATCTTTTTCTTATTTCAGTTTATTAAAGCTCACTAGTTGAAAACTAAGTTAGAGTTAACCATTATTTTAAAGTCAAAGGCCGAGGTTACTTCTGTGTCCTCTTATAAAACACTCACTGTCCTCCTCTATAAACACAAATTGAACAACATATGAAACAACTGTTTTCAGACATGGCGGCAGACAGTCCGCCAATGACTCTGACCCCTGAGAGACAGGAAACAGATATGCAAGTGTGTAAGACCACCTGGAGCCAGTTTCCAGAGTGTACAGCAGGGAGGCGGAGCCCAGATAGTCTAACAATCTTGCTGAGTTGAGGCAGATTAGAAAGCCTGAGGGAACTAAAACTTCTAAGAGGGAGACACGTAAGCAACTGGTTGAACGAGTCTCAGAGTTTAGCCAGTCTGAGAACCGTCAGCATTCCGGCCAGCGGCCTGGACACATTAGGCATCAAGTACAGTCCACAGGACACTTTTTCTAAATAGCCCACCACGAAGGGACATTCTGGACTCTATCTAACAAAGTGTGAAGGGATCAAATGCAGTCCAAGTAGCTTCACTACATAAAAGAACACCACAAAAATCTGCTGTCAACAATGTAAAAGCCACAATTTCTATTATATAATAAAAAATTACCAGGCATACAAAATAGAAAAATGTAACCAAGAGAAAAGTCAACTGAGAAGTCAATCTGTATCAAAATGATGGAGGTGCTAGAATCAGTAGTAAGCCTACTGCAAATATATTCCAAAAGATACTACTCAAGAATGTAAAGAAAAACAAGAACATGTAAAAAGTGGAATGTTGAAGATGAATACAGCATATGAATCCGAAAATTATTCTGAAATGTATTAATGGCAAAGCAGATCCAGCAGATGAAAAGATTGGTGAACCCAAAAATCACAGCAAAATCCAAAAACTACGAACACTTTACACAGAGAAAGCTTTCTTTAATCACACCCCACGACCCATTCATTCACGGCATCCAAGCTAATATACAGGCACTTTCTTCTTTTAATTTCTATACAAGTGATTACCTTTTTCTTTACTAGTGATTCTCTCTCTCGATCCCTTTTCTTCCATTCCTCTGCAAGAGCTTTCATATGAGCCAGTTCTTTCTGCTTTAACTACAAAACGAAAATGTCACAGAAAACCCTAAATATTTACAACAATTCAGTTAAATAGCTTTCATCACTACATTTCTGTCAGGCACTCAGTTTTATTCTTTACCTTCATTTCTACTTTTACTTAAAAATCAAGGACAAAGTTTAGGGTATTCAAGACCTTGAGTGTGGCTTTGCAAAGCTCATGTTTCCAGTATTTCCTTAAGAATAAGGGATTTTTTTATAGTCAAAAGGACTAGGTAGGATATCCATGGAACATAGAAAAACAAAAGTAGTTCTTAGTAACTTTTAAAAAGTAACCTGATTTTCAAAAATGTCTTCTTGCATCTCTTTCCACATTTCTAGCTCAAGTGCTGCTTTGTATTCTAAGGTTTCACGTGGCTCTGTCTGGATTTCTGAAGGACAAGGTGCTGGAGGAACCGAAGGTGGCTTCTGTTGTGCAGCAGATAAACCCTACGATTTGAATTGTAAAAAGAAATTGGAAACAAATGCATTTGCACAGATGCAACACTAAAGAATCATTCTGTAACATTCAATGATACTTACATGAGATGAATCAGAGACAAAAATCTCACGCATTTTTACTAATCCATAATCTTCTAGAGTCACTGTGTAAGAAAGATCTATTATCCTGTTGTTTGACCTACAAATGAAATCAGAAATACCTGAAAATTCGGTTCACTTCCCCAAGGGCATAGCACTGAGTAGCGACAGTGCTTGCAGCAGCTTCTACAGGTCTCAGGAACTCCCATGTATATGACTTCACTTGATCCCAAATATTTACATCAGGAACATTATCTCATGTGAAATACTCATTCAAAAATATACTGTAAAATGTAATGAATTTGTGAAGTTAAATAAAAAACAAACCACCTACTTTCACTGAATATGAGCATTGCCTCAGGATAATTCCTAAATTAGGAGATTTATCTATCATGATGAGTGCTTCTCTGTCACAGAACTGCATGAAGCGTTTATCATTCAATAACAAGACAAAAACTTCAGTAAGTGTACCCTACAAAATTAGAACTCGATTAACCAACTTTTTACACTTTCTCTAGTGCCACAGATTTTAGAAGAATGAATGAAATAAACTGAAACATTATCATATGTTAAGTTTTCGCTTTTAGGTAGCTCTCCTAAAATTTCTCCATCTATAGACCACAGCAATAAAAGCTAATATAACAGAAAAAAAGGCACCAAAATAACTTCTACTAGTTATGATTATTCTCAATATATTCTTCTTCTGACGAAAGAATATTCATTTTGGGGACCTTCAATGAACAGGAGTAGAAACAAAAAAATTAAGCAAAATATGTGCTTTCTAGAACACCAATTCCCAGATTTTCCAAGTGAATTAAAGTTTTAATAAACCCTTTGCTCTCCAGAAGTGTCTGTGGCTAGGGGAATATTGAGAAGAAATTTCAATACTTTTAGATTTCAGCTTCTTATTAACCCTGACTTCATTCTACATTCTTAAGATGCTTTAAAAATGAGAGTATATGACATTTCAAAGTTGCCCAGAACATACATTTTAAAAGTCCTTTTTTTTCTGGTAACTATGTATGGGAACAATATAATGATTTGTTATTTACATATAACGTCAGTTGTACTTCAATAAAAAAGCATGTTCAACCCAATTTCAATTTCTGTTGTCAAACTTAAAATGATCGGGCCTCCCTGGTGGCGCAGCGGTTGAGCGCTGCGCTGTGGAGCTGTCGGCAGCGGCGACGCGAGTTCGACGCCCAGCCAGGGAGAATCCCACACGACGCAGCAGACCTATCCTGCCTTGCCCGCTGCTCCCCTCAGCAGTGTATTTCTGATCTGCCTGTTCTGCTCCCCGCTCTGTCTCTGGTCAACCGTCTCACCGCCCCACGCCTCTGGCCTGTACCCCAGCTTGTATGTAAAAATAAAAAATAAATCTTTAAAAAAAAAACAACAAAAAAAAATGATCATTCAACAAATGTTATTTTCTCTAAAATATGGGAACTAAAGTGGCAAAAATTTCAGTGTAAATAATGATTTTAAAAAGTGGGAAACATAACATTCTCAGATTTTAAATTTGAGGCCAAAGTTAAAATACAAATAGAAAAATAGCCACAGGCATCTCTGATGCAAAAAATGTACACACATGCATTATAAATTTGATCTTGAATTTCAAAAAAAAAAAAAAGCAGCATATTCTAAATTTAAATTTGTCTGGCTAAAGAGAAGGGGGGGACCTAACAGTCTGAGTGTTTGGTACGAGCATCAAGAACTGAAAAGCAAAGTGGGAAGTAGCCCCCAGAGGTCAAGAAGATCAGTAACAAAAGATGATTTAAAAGGATTAAGTTGTAGCTAGCTAATCAACATCATTAACATGAATAAAAAACAAGGCATAGATCAATCTGCCAAATGAATTACCCTTGTGCTGCTATAATGGGCACACTGTCACTGTAAGTTTGACGCCAACACTGTTCACCATTAGAACCTAGAAAGCGAGATTTTTCTGAAGACAAGACGTTGGAAAGCTGGATTCTGGCAATTCCCAGAAGTGAATCTTTACTCATTTTATCCTTGTGCCATAATTCAACCAGCAATGGAACTCTAAGGAAGAGAAAAATAAGTGTTCATAAACTATAAATTTTGAATTAGTCTTTCCTGATTCCTTTTTTAATCTTCTTAATGTAAGCAAAGATTTTGTTACTTGGAATGTAAAGGCTCAATTCCACAAGTAACAAATGGGAAATACTATTAAATTTTCCATACTTTTCCTTGTAATAAAACCCTTCACATACTATTCTTCCCACAAATAAGATCATTTCTGGAGACCCTTCAGACTTCCTGTAAAGAGGACTATGAATTGTGCTATTCTGAGAAAAGTAAAAACATTTGTGAGATCTCATTTTTCTTCACAAATCCATTTCAGATCACTGGGTTAACATCTCCATTTTATAGAGATTAAAAAAACAAAACAAAATACAAGTCATTTAATGAATCAATGATAAAAACAAAATATTTAGTTTTTAGTTATTTATCGTCACATATTAGAAAAAGCCAAGACAACTTTTTAAAGCACCTTCATTATTCACTGTTTTAACAAATTTTAATATCCAAACCCAGACAAAAACTGCTGTGGATTTAACTCTAGAGGCATTCTCTTTAAAATGTATTTTCAGGATTAACTTGGGAAAACAATACCATATACACAAGGTACACAATACCTTAAGAAGGTATCTTGCAGCTGATAAGGCATAGTTGCAAAATCAAATGCACAGTAAGACTGGGGAAGAAAAACTTCCATGTTTTTCCGAACTTCTATGGGAGGGTTAGTCATAATAGGAGCGGCGCTTCCAAAAAATGGATATGAGTACCTAGAATTAAAAAAAAATTTTACACTACAGCTTAAAGATTTCTAGTTTGCTTTAAAAATAAGCATATTACGAATATTACTAACAGATTTCTTAAAAATGGTACAGAACATTATAATTTTATTCTTACCGCCAATTTAAAAATTATACAAGTATTTTCAGCATTGCTATAAAAATTCAAAATCTTAGAGAAAATGTATTATTTGAATAGCATTACTTCCACAGGTTGCTTTATAGGTAATATTTCAATTATCTTCTAAGGTAGAAAAGGAAAATTCTGGTATTTTGAAGGCAATAACAAATAAGGAAATGACAGACATTTTGATACACTATAAGACAAAGATTTAGGAATAAAAATACCATTATACAAAGACTAGGCTGCCAGAGGCTTAAGAGTTTCCCGAGGGAATGGGTGCTGTCTTCTCCATGTAGGTCCTCCCAGGAACAAACAAGTAGTTTCCGCCATATAGTAATAACTGAAGAAATCATTGCTGTATTTAATTTCTAAGCTTATTCTTTCATTAACATTTTAAATGGACAGATTTATTAGGAAAAAGGAAGGAAAAGAGACACCTGTCTAGACACAGGCAGGCAGGGAGAAGAGCCTAAGTATATTCTCTATATAATAATATCCTTATCTTTCATCAGCTACAAAAGGATATTTACAGTATTGTGTCTTTGAACAGAGAATTAAGGATGAAAGCAACCTGAATATACTACAGATGAATCAAAGATTACCACGTAACACTATTTGTTCCTTTCGTCTTAAAAACCACATCAGATAAAATGGAAGAACACCTGGTGATAGTGAACTTACTTTGTATTTACAGTCAAATATAAAGATATAATACTCAATTCAATTTCATCATCTATCTCATTACTCATATACAACAACTAGAATGTGAATCCTACTAGTAAAAATCGCTTTTCCTACAAGAAGAATCCTGTGCCTTCACTCCATTAACTGTATAATTACATGTCCACTGAAATTAAGTCCTCTACTTCTCTACTACAGGATGTACTGATTTAAAAGAAAAACACAGTAAAGAAAGTTATTGCAGGTTAAACTTTTTCAAAAACCTGTTACCTCACAAATTCCATTATATAGTTTCAAACTACAACTTCATTCCAACGCAGAGGATAAAAACACGTAATTTATTCACCAGCAAGTTAAGTGGCTAGCATTTCTTAAAGTGCCATAAAATGAGTCAGACAAAAACTTAGCAGTAGTCCCTATCAGGTGAATGCTATGTAGAGTATTAAGTGGATCATAACTATTTCCTTGGTTTAGAATATCCTTTCCATGTTGACAAGTGACTACTAGCCTCTCTTACATAGTGACTGATTTCTGAATCTGTCTTCATTCACTGATCTCTTTTTTTGTATGACCCCCGTACCTCTATTATCAGGCATACTGCAGGCATAATACAGTCATTTAATGATTAAAACCATGACCTTGAAGGCAAGAAGGAAACACAAAAATCACTGTTAGTGCTTTCTAAGTGGCTTGTACAGGCTTCCACCTCACATGCTTCTACCATAAGGTCATGTCATCTTAAGAGGTATCTTTAGAGCAGATTCTTGAGCAGCAAAAGCGAGATCTCAGATAAAGGAGCAGAGGGAAAAGAAGATAAACTGAAGAACAAGTAATGAAACTATGTCATACAGACTCTGAGAAAAACTTTGTAAGAGAAAACCTTCTTCTAGCCTTTGATTTTTGGACAAATATATTTCAGTAATGATTTTCAACCTCTAGTATGAGGTACAATATCAAAAGTAAGCTGTAATGGAAGATTTCCATTCTATGAATTCATGTTCACACCTATCCTTTGATTCTGTCCATTATTTACACCAAAGCTCCAAGGATTTTGCAAACAATTTGGTAAGGAATCAAAAAATTTGAAAAATGAGATGCATGGATAAGTTGATTTATGCATGTGAAATGCAGGTCTGCCTCACTGAATAGCAGAAAATAGTGTAGTCACTGACACGCCCAAGAAGGGCAATCCAAGGTGGCAGAAATGTTCTCTCACTTTAGTCATATAAGGAGCAACAAATCTATTGCAAATGCTAGTGTTTACTCCAAAGGAATTTATGAGATGACGCTAAATACCTCAAACTAATGCACATTATTGTATTACACTTAACTTACATCTCAGCCACAAGCCTATGAAAATATATTAAAAACAAACTATTGTGTAGTCATTTCACTGAAATGTTTTTCAACTCTTTATATAAAAAAATGGGGACATTCCACTTACAGTCCACGAAGAATGGTTTTTAGAGTTGTAGCTATTAAATACAAATATTAGGAATATAATCTCCAATTATAATAGTTTTGTAGAAAAATCAGGTACCACTGTTCTTTTGAACTGCGGCATCTTTTCCACAAAACAGCACATTTCAAGAGTTGCTATATTTTAAAGAGCAGCATTAATAAATTATTGTAAGTAATCTAGAATTATTCCACTAGAATAGGTAAGACTATTTTCCTTCTCAGAGCACCAATGCCACTCTGGTTTAAGTTCAGATTTATTAGAAAACAATCTTAACTTTTAGTCCACTGATTTTATAAGTGTTATTGGTGACATTTCTGCCTTTGCAAACTCCCCAAACAGAGGAAAGGCATTTCTCCCCAGAAAGTGATACTTTGAAACAAGTTCAAATCACACCTTAATATACAGTTGATTGGAAAACCAACTTCCAGGTCACGGATACTCCTTAAGTCTATTGAAAAGCAAAAATGATGTGATGTTGCTGGAACAGCAATTTTCTGTCCTGAAACTATTTCTGAAGCAATGGATGTCGTCACTGGCTGGGCCAGTGAGGCAGGTACAGAAGAATTGATGGCTAAAATGAACATAAAAATACAAAGAGAAAACAATTTCATTAAATTATTCAGATAACTTAAAGATATTACCTCATTTACCTTTAAGCAAGGGATTAGGTTTAATAAACATGAATAATTGGGGCATAAATCTCTAAAAGCGACTAGCTCAAAATTACTGGTTGTTGGAAAAGTCATGATGTATTTTTTCTTTGTTTTCTATGCAAAAATGTATCATGACTTTTCCAACAACAAAGTATATAGGATTTAAATCTCATCACAGAACTATGTTTTAAAAAAAAAAAGCTTACTATCAATATAAAATCGCAAGACCTAAAAGCACAGGCGCCGATACACACAGTATCAGGATGACAGCAGTCCGGCAGGCATTAAGTATTTCTGAGCGGCAGCTGAACGTAAGTGAGCATGCAGAGGGCTGTATCTGAGCTTTAGGACAAATTACATCACTTTTTAAAAAGTTTTCTTTTGTTTGGCTATTTCAGGTATATATGACGTCATCATCTAACAAATGGCTAAGACTTGAAGAGAGAGGGATCTAGTCCACTTCTATCGTAGAACAGAGATGTTTAGTGAGTCTTACAGCTACTGAGTGGCAGAGCTGTAACTTGCATCCAACATTTTTAACTCCTAATTCGCCTTTATTATTTATAAGACTAAATGTAACGGTAGATCCTTATGCAATGGATGGAAAATGTTTATCAAACTGGATAAACTTGCATGTTTAGACTCTCAATCGTAGAATAAAAAGCAATGACTTTACTGTACAAAGCAGTTTTTTTCCTAAGATTCGAACGAATGCCAGACATTTGATAGCTTTAATTTTGTTTGAATAGGCTATCATTTCTAGTTTAAGAGACTGTAATTACTTTATATTAAGCTTTTTTATACCACCACACCTTATTGGTTCTTTAAAAAACTCAATTTTTGCTTAGAACCAAAAAAACTGATAGTTGTTTAGTAGATGACTATAAAATCTAATCCCTAAAAGATGGGCACAAAGAACATCTTACCCTTTGGATTTGGTTTTGGGTCCTTATCAAACTGCAAGCTTTCCACTTCACTTTCTGTTGCGTCATCTTTTGTGGGAGGTGACTGGCTGTGAGGCAGAACAGGGGACGCGCTTGGCGATTTTGGCCCAGTAAGTGTCTTCTCCTTTATGGGGGTTAAAACTTTCTTCTTTGAATGCTGTGGCTCATGTTCATTCTGGGTCTTTAATTCAATTAAAGACTAAAAACAATTTTTAAATAAAGTATAATTTGCAAAGAACTTTCCTTCATAATTAAGCAAAAAACTTGACGTTGTTTTTTTAGAAATATAAGCTTCCTTTCCCAGTTTGGATATTCCTAGTCTATTTTTCTTCATAATTTGCAAATTTTCTTATAGCATCTAGGACCAGAAAAAGGAAGATGAATAGGAAGGAAATATGATATCCAGAGCTGAGTACCAAACTACATCTTAATAGGTAAGAAGGGATATTTGATAAAAGAAGTCAGACATAGTAGCTGTGGAAATGCTTGTGAGACAATACAATGGAGGCCTATATCCCTTTAAAAAAAAAAAGCCTACTATGTTATTCCTCCTCTCTCTTACCCTCTAAAAATAAATGCACATACTTTTTAAACTCCCATTTCAGTTTTCTATCTTTAATTCACAAGCCTATATGAAGATCAGTTATTTGAAAGAACAGGAATCTAACACTGCCTCTGGAGATGTAAGTGAAGGACATATGCATTCAAAAAAATGTGCTTCTCAGCTGCCTAGAGTATGAGGGCTGGAAGGCATTAACAAACCAAGACCCTTATCTAAGCTCAGGCCAGTCTACCGAAATAACTACCGTTAATGCAGATTCCCAGCAACTAGGTCTAAAAATGGTCTCCTTTCAGGGGAGTTGCTTTTCTGCCATTAGTCACTGATTATGAGTTGGGGGTGGGGTGGAGGTGTGGGGAACAGTTTCCACTGCATGGGAAGACTATCCTGAAAAGTGCTGCAAGGTCACTCACAAACCAGTCATGGAGATCATAATGCTTTTTACCAAGGTCTTTCCAGAAAGGAGGCTCTATATAATGTAGGACACTAATTAAGAGTAATAAATGCTTTCTTATGCTAAACAACTCTTGTCAAGTTCAATCCTTGTGAGTAATCATGAGTGGTAGTGGAGAAGGGGAAGGAGGGACACTACTTGCCTGGGCATCTATGCCTTCTCTCTGCAGAGCCACAGACACTCCCACAGTTGGGGCTAGCTCCGCAGGAATAGGTGCAAGCTTTTGCTTGGCTCGGTTTGGAGGTTCAAGGGTGAAAGCACCCTCAACTGTAACTGGGTGCTGGTTGATTTCTGTACTACCCTTTTTCAGCAGTCCAGTTAAGGGTATTTCTGTACTGCCAAGTGACTGATCTCCACAGCAGAGATGGATCTAAAATGAAAGGTATAATCAAAATAGGGATTTCTACTTTCTGCTTTTTCTTAAGCATATAAATTTAACAAAAAGTTATGAATCACAACCAGAAAGTATAATGGAAGTCATTATACTGTGACCAAGTGACCAAGTAATACATTCTCACATGACTGTTAAACTGTTGATGAAACACAGAGCTTACCAAGAGCGCAACAATAATGGTGTTACTTTTCATTTTTTTTCCATTATTATATATATTCAATTGTTACTGCCCTTTTTCTGTTACTTTAGTGATCTATGGTTACTCTAGTATTTTATTATACTACTTTCGATATGCAGATTGTGTCATGAATACATTAGTTTAAATAAAAAAACAAATACCATAGTTTTTTCTATTTCCATTTTAACATTAATTTAAACACAGATTAATTAGTGGATCCAGCCCTATTTGGAAATTATTGCAGTATGTCATATTCCTTCGCAAGACATCGTGAGAACTTCATCTATTTTCTCGGCTTTTAGACTTTAAGAGCTTATCAAAAGTTTGACGTTACTACCTTTTGTAATTACAAAAAGAAAAATCAAAAAGGCTATTCCAAGTGTGTGTTATATTACTGCTGTTTTCCCCTACTATAGTGAAGCTTTTGCAAACTTACTTAGCATTGATGTGAATAAGCAGTCACTACATGGAAATGTTTTTAGTTCTAACATCAGCAATAACCTGTAACTTACTTATCCCCACCTTTCCCCCACTTACTTATAATTCTTTTTTTTTTAAAAATTAATTTACTTATATACATTTTACTACATTTTTCTACAGTGTATGCCTTCTCCTCTCAGGTGTAGCGCCTATAAAATTTCCACCACCAATTCACCCATGCACCACCATCACCACTGTAACGTATTCTTTTTTTTTTTTTTTTAAAGATTTATTTTTTTTTCATACAAGCCAATGTGCAGGCCAGAGGTATGGGGTGGTGAGAGGGTTCACCAGAGACAGAGTGGGGAGCAGAACAGGCAGAGCGACGGAAATACACTGCTGAGGGGAGCAGCGGGCGAAGCAGGAGAGGTCTGCCCCACCGTGTGGGAATCTCCCTGGCAGGGCATGGAAATCGTGCCACAGCCACCGACAGCAACACAGCGCTGTGCTTAACCCACTGCACCATCAGAGAGGCCCCTGTAACTTATTCTTCACAGCAGGTGCAATATGGGTTAGAGAGAAAGGAATTTTATTACTTAAATATCCACTAGAATCAAACTAATAAAGATTAATGTTTTTCTTAAGGATTGATCTGTTAGCTATAGGAATGATATATTATAGAATAAAAATCAAGGTGCTTTTTTCCTGCATTTCATTATTTTATATAATCTTGTTTTCTATGTATCTTGGATTTATCAGAACTGCCTCTACAATTTAGCTCCATTAACATTTCTTAATGCTTTTCACACTCCACCCAAAAAAATAAGCAGTCTAATGACTCATCATTGTCAACAAATGACTGTCTAACCCTATATTTCACTACTCCAATTCAGTCTTATTAAAAGTAATCATAGGGCCTCCCTTGTGGTGCAAGGGTTTAAGTCTCAGCACTATGAAGCTATAGTCAGCCTCTGCAGCACAAGTTCGATCCCCGGCCAGGGAACCAACCCATATCGCACAGCAGACCTCTTCTGTATTGCTCGCTGCTCCCCTCAGCAGTGTATTTCAGTATCTCTGCCTGCTCTTCTCCCCAATCTGTCTCTGGTGAATCCTCTTACCACCACCCACCCCCACCTCTGGCCTACACCCCAGCTCTTGTGTGCATAAATAAATAAATCTTTAAAAAAAATTGAAAAAAGTAATCATAAAAGAGAACAGTAATTTTCATTAGGTAAGGTTCACTTTTAAATAGAGTTCGATTTAAATATAAGTCACACAAAAATTACTCAAATCAGAGGCAGGTTTTAGAAAGCAGTTGTTTCCTTGCTTTTCAGAGCAGTGAGGTATATAAATTCTAAAGTCGAGTTTGAACTGTGTACCTACTATCTCCACTAACAATAATGAAACTTTGCTGGGCTCCCAACTCTGGGCTCCTGGTTTTAATTATAAAAAATGGATAACTGATAAACCACTTTTCTCAGTAAACTCCTAAAATTACCAGGATAATTCCTAAAAATTAAAAGATGTGGTAGTGACATGACTTCTACTACTGAAATAAGAGAGAGTGTAAGTACCTAACACTTAAAAAAACATTGCTAATAAAAAAATTTGTTCTATAGTCAATTTTTAAGGATTCATTTTTAAGTTTGTCTTCATCTGACTCTTTGTATGGTTTCTCTATATTCCACATAGAAGTGACAACATCCAGTATTTGTCTGCAGTACTTACCTGTAGTTTTGACTGAAGAGCCAGGTAAGCACGAAGAATTTCTATACTGCTACGTATTCGAACAGATGCTCTCTCTGGCTCAAAGTTTGGGTTGATCAAATCATTGAAGGGTTCATTTGTAACATCATTTCCCAATAAAGAATAGTAAAAGAAAAACTCAGGTTGTCTTTCTGGAAGCTTCATGGTACATGGAATTAACTAAACATATAAAGAAAAAGAAAAGAGTATTACTTTATGAACCATAAAGATATACTTACTATGTCAGATAAACTCCAAAACAGTTAAAATTTTGATTATTTTTTTCTTTTAAGTCTTCAAATAAACCACTCAATGTAATCTTGGCAAAATTATCACCAAACAACTAATATGATTAATATTAAAGGCACACATATCTAGGGCCTCCCTGCTGGTGCAGTGATTGAGCGCTGCGCTGTGGAGCTGTCGGCAGCACTCAATGCGAGTTCAACGCCCAGCCAGGGAGAATCCCACATGGTGCAGCAGAACTCTCCTGCCTCGCCCGCTGCTCCCCTCAGCAGTGTATTTCTGTTCTGCCTGTTCTGATCCCCACTCTATCTCTGGTGAACCCTCTCGCTGCCCCACACCTCTGGCCTGTACCCCAGCTTGCATGTATAAATAAGTAAATTTTAAAAAAATAAAAAAAAATTTAAAAATAAAGGCACACATATCTTACAAAAACACAAAGGTTAAAATATTTTTATATATTTGTTGCTTTAAAATAATATTTTATTTTAACTCATAAATATGTAAATACTCTAAGAAAAAAGTCAAGTATTTTATATCATGCTTTCATTATTTTCACACATTTTATTTTTCTTTACTCCATCATCCATTTCATAAATAAGTGTTCTGAAAAATCTCAATCTGGGCTACTTAGTAACATCTGAGAGCTTTTTAATTTTTTTTTTAAAGATTTATTTATTTATGCATACAAGCTGGGGTACTGGCCAGAGGTGTGAGGCGGCGTGAGGGTTCACCAGAGACAGAGTGGGGAGCAGAACAGGCAGAGCGACAGAAATACACTGCTGAGGGGAGCAGCGGGCAAGGCAGGAGAGGTCTGCCGCGCCATGTGGGAATCTCTCCGGCCAGGCGTCGAACCCACGTGGTGGCTGCTGACACCTCCACAGCGCAGCGCTTAACTGCTGCACCCCAGGGCGGCCCCAATCTTAAAGCTTTTGATAAAAGTTTGTTTGCCATTCTGTCAAAGTTTGGATACCTATGAAAATTGCCAGTTGCAAAAGGATGTTTTCTGTTTGAGTGTTACTTCACCAAGTTGTAGTGTATGCTAAACAACTGACAGGCTCATCAACAGGACATGACTTAAATAAATTATAGTTAGAAGGTGTGGCCCCTAAGTCAAGATAAACTGACATGAAAATGATTTAAAATGCACTGTCAGGTAATTACAAAGTTACAGGACAATTTGTATCTGTGAGAATAAAAATATTAACTCCTTAGATGGCTAGTATTCCAACTTCTGGGATCAGCCCCCAAATCCTAAGCCAGCTTCCATCAACGACTTGCTACGAAACCCTGGACAAATGACTTAATCATTCTTTGCTTCCATTTCTTTAAGGGATGGTGAAAAGGATTAAAAGAGTATTTGTTCAAGTCTACCACTGGGCTAGCATACACTTAGCTATTGTTATGTGACTGTAAAATGAGGAAAAAATGCATTACCCTTAGTGATTATATCCGAGGAGGTGAGAGGAGAATTTTGTTTTCTTTACTGTTTTCATGATAATTAATGCAAGTTTTAAAAAATGAAGATGGCCCTTATATATTTCATAGTATATTTTAGTCTAAATTCTACTAAAAGAAGATATGCTTTTTGAAGTCTTTATCTTTAGTTTTGAAGACTATGTTTTTTACCCTTAACTTAAGGAAACCCTTAACGAAAGGAAACAAGATTATCACTACCCAGTTTTCCTAATCCAAACTTGTTCCACCTTTGTACTGCAGCTTTATAGAAGAATGTTCTAAGGCAGCAATTTACAGCTGAAATGGTGTGTTTATCAGAGCATTGCTAGATGATTTCACATAGTGCTTTGGACGAGCTTGAGAAGAAAAATTTACGTGGTTGAACTTTTTAAATCTTTGGCTTATGTATAAAGATTTAAACGAGCAGATCAAATATATGAAGCAGTACCATGGAATGAAAAACCAACTGGGCCTGATTTTTGTGTGGTTTTACATTGTAAAATACACATACAGTAACAATTCAGTAAAAGTTAATTCACAGTGTCGTGCACCTATCAACAATGCCAAGTAGCACAATTCCGCCCCCGCCCCCAAAAAACAACCACAAACGTATTCCCCCTGCCTTTAAGCCTCTGAGGTCACAGGTCAGCTTTCTGTCTCTACAGACTTGCCTATTCTGGATATTTTATGAGTGGAATCATACAACATGTGGCCTCTGGCTTCTTTCACTCAGCATTTTTTCAACACACACCCATGTTGTCACATGTATCAATACTCATTCCTTTTACAGTCGAAGAGTCCACTGTCTGTATATACATGTTGGCTATTCATTCATGGAAAGACATCTGAGTTGTTTCTGCCTTTTGACTAATATGAACAATGCTATTGTGAACATCTGTATGCAAGTTTTTATTCAAACACCTGTTTTCAATTATTTTGGTAAAATTCTAGTAATGAAATGCTGGGTCCTATGGTAATGCTGAATATTTTAAAGAACCTATTTGGCTTCATTTTAAATAAAGAAAGCCAGCAGAGTGCCAGATATCAATTTGTGCTTTAAAAAACTAAACTGAAAGAATGCTTTGTTCCAACAAGTTACTATGTATTACCAAGAACTATATTAGTTCAAGTTGTGATTTTAATAGGTCACTTATCACAACTAGCTTTTATCATACAAACAGCTTCTCACAAACTATGTGCTGGGCATTTTAATTATGCTCATTCTTCACGTACATCTGTAAAACTGGCAGTAACATCACTATACAACTGAGAAAATTCAAGCCTCAGGATAAGTTGCCTAATTTAACTAAGTTGTAAGTTTTGAGAATGACACTTCAACTCAAATCCGCCTTACTCCAAAACCCCTAAAGAGGCAAGAGAACATAATATAATACGGGAAGAATGCAGAAAGCGACCATGTGGTCAGGAAAGCTTAACCATTTACTTCTTAAGGCCCATGTCTAAAGTAGTAACAATTCCCCAGATTTGTGACAAGATCAAATGCAACATAGACAAAGTAGTTACCATAATAATATTTTACATAACACATAGAAATTGGTAAATATTACAAATTATGCCTCCTTAGGGAATTGAAAAATATTAAAAAGAAAGTGATAATTTGAAATGTTTACGTATATTTAATGGCAGTAAAAATTCAGGAGACTTGTTATCTAATATGTACTGCGATGTGGTAATAAAAAGACTGAGCATCTGGCCATCACCCCAATCAGAGTGGCATATTAACCTGGGGTCTTTATATCAGGTCTCTATGAAGACAAGAAAAATAAAGAAAATGATGGAGAATAGCAAACTCATACATAAAGTGCCAAAGAAGAAATGACAGTACCAACCCAGAAACTAAAGAGTAAAGCTCAAAGAATACCTAATAAAATGCTTTTTATAGTGGAGAATTTAGTAAAACAAATTTTAAACACTTTCTAAGAAAAATCTTTACCTTATAAATTGTGCAATATGTGGTCACTAACTGCATATCTCAGTTGTGAAGAGGACTATATAGGAATTTTATACCTTTAGGAAAATAAAGTAGCTGATCAAAACTTTAGATTAACAGGCCTCCCTGGTGGCACAGCGGTTAAGCGCTGCCCTGTGGAGCAGTCGGCAGCTACCACGTGAGTTTGACGCCCGGCCAGGGAGATTCCCACATGGCGCAGCAGACCTCTCCTGTCTCACCCGCTGCTCCCCTCAGCAGTGTGTTTCCGTCGCTCTACCTGTTCTGCTCTTCACTCTGTCTCTGGTGAACCCTCTCACCGCCCCACACCTCTGGTCTGCACCCCAGCTTGTATGCGTAAATAAATCTTAAAAAAAAAAAAAAACTTTAAAAAAATGTAGTTTATTACTCTAAAGATTTATTTATACATACACGCTGGGGTACAGGCCAGAGGCGTGGGGCAGTGAGAGGGTTAACCAGAGACAGAGTGGGGAGCAGAACAGGCAGATCAGAAATACACTGCTGAGGGGAGCAGCGGGCGAGGCAGGAGAGGTCTGCCGCACTATGTGGGACTCTCCCCGGCTGGGCGTCAAACTCGCATTGTGCACTGCTGACAGCTCTATAGTGCAGTGCTCAACCTCTGCGCCACCAGGGAGGCCCATAAACCATATTTTTATATATGAAAATATTAATATATTTTAGTTGCCAGAGACCAACATAATGTTAAGAAACTGGGCTTGATCCTAAGGACAGTGGAAAAACAGCTCATTTTGAGTTACGCCTCTGTGGAAGAGGCAACCTGCCATGGGCCCTAAGCACCCCTGCACATTCCTGCCGAATATGCAAACTTCCAAGGCCATTTCTCAGGGCTGTTTATGCAGCTGGTAACCTTGAGAGGTAAGGTAATGTGTGTTCCAAAGACCAGGATGGTTTGCAATAAAAATGATGTGTTCTCCAAGTTCCATATTCCCCAGCTGTGATGCAAACCCACTGCATGTGTGCAGAACGATCACCTTGGCCCCCTGTGTCATCACCCCCATAGGACCTGGGGTAAGAGAAACTGAAGGAAATGTGCTGATATTCATGTCCCTTGTGCTAAGAGCAATATGATTTTTGGTCTCTGATTTAAGAAACTTCTGTCTTCTGGCAGCTTGTGAATAAGGTGTAATCTAATCCTAGACCTGACAACGATTAAGGTATAACTGAAACAGTTCCAAACAGTGCACATTTCTTCAAAAGGTAGGTTACACTCACTTAGATAAAAAGCTTTTCATTTACCCTTAAATACCACTTAGTGCATCGCAAAACAATGCATATTCAGTCTTCCTTATATATCCTGAGATTTATTCTATTACTACCAAGAGCATCTAAATTTATTCTTTTCCTAAAGCAAAATTGCTTTACAATATGGAAAACTTTTTAAAGAACTCTTTTTAAAAAGTAAAAAAAAGTCTTGTAAATCTTTTTAATACCTAAATAGTTGATTTTAAAATGTAAATATTTCAAGTTCTTCATGAATGGGTAATCTCAAAGTCTCACCTGCTCCAGCTGGGTGGCAAATGCTATGGTCACTGACATAATGAAAGAGTCAGTACAATACTCTGCTGGTCCGATCTGATGGTAACCTTCCTCCTCATTCAGCACGGCCACTATGTCCTTGGGGTCAAGTCCAGACAGGCTGGCAGGTACTTTATGGAGAAAAGTACAATTAAACTACATGATAGTTTGCCAGAAATCATTATAAAAGATTTTGAAAGCTAGCTATGCTTTTGTAATATGCTGACAGTTTTTATGGATAGAGTCAATATCTCAACAAGGTTTCCTTTTTTTTTTTTAATCTATTCTCCAAAGAAATCTTATTGAACTCTCAACTCCCTTTCTGCATATAAAAGCCTTATTTTAAAACAAGATTACATTTTTAAAAATCTCTACTAAGTCAAATAGAAAAGGCATTATAGGTTTCCAGAAGGAAGTAAGTCTAAACTGGGAACTGAAAAAAAGTGAAATTTGCTAAAAAGGGAAAGGTGACAAAATGGAGAATGGAGGAGTGAAAAACAGTGTTCCAGGAGGAAGGAACAGTGTGTACAATGACTCAGAAGCAGAGAAAGCAGGTGGTAAGAAAAGTGAAATAGGCCTGGTGTGCTGAGTCACGGAAGTGAGAACTGACACAGAAAGAGCTGACGCTGGAGGATGAGAAGGGGCCACATCATAAAAGATCTTCGTGAGTGCCATTTGGGAACATCAGAATATAGTAAGAGAAAACTATGAAATATTTCTGAGGAGAGACCCAAAATAATCTTATAGACTTCATTATGAAGAGACACAAGAGGGATGGCTTTTTCAAATTGGTTAAAACAAACCAACAATTAAAAAAAAGCCACTAAATCAACTAAAATAAGACCATAATCAGCATTCCGGAGAAAGTAGGGAAGTAAGCAGTCTCCACATTGGTAGGTATAGAGTAGTACATTTTGGTGGGCAATCAATCAGAACTTATCAAATTTTAGATGTGTATGCCCTGTAAACAAGCAATCTTCTAGCAGTTAATCTAAAGAAATGTATTCAACTGCAACACTGGCTGAAAATAGCATAACAATAAAGAGCACAGACACTAAAGTAACACAGACCAAGATTCCAATCCCTGTTCTTCCATTTACAATTTAAGGGGAAACGGTAAAATCTCCTTTAATTTCCATTTTCCTTCTACAAGGCTTTTACAGCATTGAGGAGATTAAATTAAATAACAAAAGTAAAGCACTTAGCAGAGTATCTGACAATTTATTAGAAGGCAGCCTATTAAATAGTAAGATTTGCAGAGCTTAGAAGTCAACTTAGTAACTCTGACATGTCTCTTACTGTGAAGGAAGAGTTACAGGTATGGAAAGGGAAATCTCTGTGGTAAATCTTATGCAGGATTAGATGGGCTGAAGGTGTTAATGTGTGTGTATATTATTCAATACATATGTATAAAAAGAGAGAGAACACACACGCGTGTGCACGTGTGTCTGTGTGCATGTATTCCCTAACATTTTCCATTAAAAGGGCCTGGGGATAGGGGCACTCCAGCAGTGGGCATTCTTAGCACCTGGCTCCTGACTTCTAAACATCATTTACTAGAAGAAAATGAGGCTCCTTAAATGGCCAATCCAAGGCTCAGGCAGAGAAAGCATAACATGAGCACGATCACCTTATTCAAAAAAACAAGAAAAATATTAAGAATTATGGATATAGTCAAAAGGAAAAAGGAGCACTTTATAGGGACTCCCACTGCTCATATCTGGAACAAACAATGACTGAGTTAATGATTTTAACCCACTAAATTGAGAAAACCTAAGTCCACTCTTTCACAAAGTAAGTGAATGTATCAATTGAAGGCTTAATGAGGAATGAATATTTTCATTATCATTCTGTCTCTCAAAACATTAACTGCAAATGAAAAAGAGAGTTTACAGTTGAGAACAGATATACCCCACCTTAATTAAGTACTCAAAGTGAACATCATCAGTCATTGAACAAATCAAAAATGTGCACCACCTGATAAGATGCAATGACAGGAGAATCACTTCTTTGATACTCCTGCTAAAGATATAGAACCTAAATCTAATATCAGACAAACTCCAACAGGCTCACCAAAAACTGAAACCTAATCATAGGATTATGGAGTATTTCCTCTCCCATACATTTTACCACTCTATTACTGAAGGCTTATTTTCCTTTTGCTAGGTATATCACACCCACCTTAAAAGAAAAAAAAAGAAATTCAGGGTATACCATGACAAAAAGGCAAAAAAACAAAACAACAACAATACTCTATGTTTCCATCTTAGGAACAAATTAAATTCAAAGTATGCAGAAGAAATAATAAAAACTCAACTGAGGCAGTATGGGAAGGTCACATAACCAAAATGGTGATAGAGGACATTCCTTTTCTTACAAAACAGGAACAGTTTTCTCCCAGGAACAATTAACGAGGAGACAGAGACACAATTCAGAGAATCACACAGTACAATGTAAGATAAACACCTCAAAGAGCAACACAGACTCCTCTAGAGGGAATGCTCCAGAAGTGGCTGGAGAGAAGTGTGCAGAGGCAGTGTTTCGAGATGAAGGACACAGGCAGCGGGGTAGGTGACCCAGCACAGGAGAACACGGAGAGTGGACGCAAATGCTATTGGTGGAGAAGAAGCTGGCAGCAGAGAGCCAGTATGCTACACACAGGCTAGGACACTGGCGATGAGGCCAGTGTCCAAGCATATTGGCTCTCTGCTGCCAGCTTCTTCTCCACCAACAGCATTTGAATATTAATATTGTATGATTTATATTTTCACATGCATAGTGGAAAGTCTACAATTTTACATACTTAAGGCTTAAGAATGGGTTGCAGACTACAAAGGTCCATGTTTATTGCGACATTATTTATAATAGCCAAGAACCATAAACAACCTAAGTACCTGTCAACAGATGGTTAGAGATGTGATATATGTACACAATGGAATACTATTTATATGTGTGTGTGTGTATATATATGTACGTATGTATGTATGAATAGTATATATACATGTATATGTATATATTAGTAAAATAACTCAGAGAAAGGTAAACAGTATGATTTTACTCATATATGGTACATTAGAAAACAAATGGATGAGCTAAATAAAACAAAAATAAAGTTTTATACTATAGGAAACATTAGCGGTTACCAGAAGGAAAAGGAAGGGGTAAGTCAAATAAAAGGCGCCAACTGTATGGTGAAAAACAGAATAGGACTTTTAGTGGTAAGCTTAATGTATTATGTATACACTATGATTTTTAATGATGCACACCTGAAACTTACATAATGCGATATTACTTCAATGAAAAAAAAAATGAAGTTAAAAATAGAAAATCACCACCGGAAACCTAAAAAACAAAACTGATTTCTATGAAGAGGTGAATAAAATCAAAAAATCTCTAGCCAGTACAACTAAGAAAAAGTGAGAAGGCACGTTATGGATATCAGAAATCAAAGAAGTGACATCACCACAGATGCCCACAGACATTAACAGAATAATAAGGAAATACTATGAACAATTTGGCCCACAAATTTGATAAGCTAGAAGAAATGGATGAATCAATTCCTTTAAAGACACAATCTGCTAACACAAGACAGAGATAATCTGAATAGCTTTGTACCACTTGTTATCAGTAACAACTTCTCAAAATAAAAAGCATCAGGTCCAGACTGGGTTTTACTAGTGAATTCTACCAAACATGCAAGGAAGGTTATTATACCAATTCTCTACAATCTATTGCACAAGATAGAAGCAGAGAGAACATTTCCTAATATATTCTCTGACAAGTATTTGACTAATATCAAAACTAAAAAAAAAAAAAAAATTACAAGAACACTACAGATCTTTGACAAAAAGGCAAAAGTAATACCATGGAGCACAGTGTCTTTTCAACAAATGGTGCTAATTCTGGACATCAACATGTAAAAAACAGACTCTAAACACAAGGCTTTACACCCTTTACAATAATTAACTCAAAATGCATTGACTCAAAATGGATCACAGACCAAAGTGTGAAACATAAACATGTTTAATTCCAAAAAGTTAACAGAAAAGATTTTCTAGAAAAGCCCTAAATGACCTTGGGTATTATGTCTTCTTCGATACAGTATCAAAGACATGATCCGTGAAAGGATTGACAAGCTGGTCTTCATTAAATTTAAAAAACTTGTTCATGAAATATAATGTCAAGAGGATGCGAAAACAGACTCAGAAACAAGTCTGCAAAATACAAATCTGCTAAAAAAACTATTATCCAGGGCCTCCCTGGTGGCGCAATGGGTTAAGTTGCAGCACTATGAAGCTATCCAGAGCCACTGCAGCACAAGTTCGATTCCCACATGGTGCAGCAGACCTCCCCTGCCTCGCCTGCTGCTCCCCTCAGCAGTGTGTTTCAATCTATCTGCCTGTTCTGTTCCCCACTCTATCTCCTCTCACCCCCTCCCACCTCTGGCCTGCACCCCAGTCTGTATGCAAAAATAAATAAATCTTAAAAAAAAACTATTATCCAACATATTAAAAAACTCTTAAAACTCAATAAAAAGAAAATAAGCAACTGATTAAAAATGGGCAAAAGACCTGAGCAGACAGCTCACCAACAAAGACACAGATGCCAAGTAAGAATATGAAAAGATGTTAACACCATACATCATTAGGGGAATAGACATTGAAACAAGATATCATGACATATTATTACATTAGTCAAAATCCAACACTGACAACATCAAGTGCTGACAACAAGGTGGAGCAATAGAAACTTTCATTCATTACTGGTGGAAATGCAAAATGGTACCTACACCTTGGAAGACAGTTTGGCAGTTTCCTATAAAACTCAACATATTGTTATCATATAATCCAGTGATCATTCTCCAGTATTCATTGAAATGAACTGAAAACTTATGTCCACACAAAAATATGCACAGTAATGTTCATAACAGCTTTATTCCTAATGACCAAAACTTAGAAGCAAGCACCTGTCCTTCAGTCAGTGAGTGGAAAATTTAAAAAGAGCTATCACGGCATGAAAAGACAGGGGAGAGACATAAAAAGCTCATTACTAAGTGAAAGGAGCTAATCTACAAAGTCTATATACTTTGATTCCAACTATATGACAATCTAGAAAAGGCAAAACTAGGGAGACAGTAAAAGATTAGTGAGTGCCAAAGGTTAGCGGGAAGGAAGGGATGAAGCAGCAGAGCATGAGGATTTTTAGGTAGGGAAACTAAAACTACTCTGTAGGACACTAAACGCATGCATTGCCAATGCAAGGCACAACACCAAGAGTGAACCCTAATGGAAACTATGGTCTTTGAGTGATAATGAAATGTCAATATAGAATCATCACTTGTAACAAACATACTACTATGGTGAGGGATGTTGTCAATGGGTGAGGTTTTGGGGGAAAGCAAAAAGGGAGGGCTACAGGTTATGTGGAAACTATACTTTCTACTCATTTTGCTGTTAACCCAAAGCAGCCCTAAAAATAAAGTCTATTAATTAAAAAAGAAATATGAAGGCTTTGTAAAGTTACAGCTGAATTAACAGAATAGCATAATCATTTTGGACTTTCCAGAACTCTTCCTAGAAGAAAATTTTCCTAAACATCTTTTTTTTTCTTAAATACAAAATTCTACTTTGTTCCAACATACATCCAGTAAAAAGAAAAAGTCATCCCCCTATTTTTAAGTTTTGTGAACAAGAGCTAAGAACAAATGCTGCAAGTGTAACAATGTCACATCATTTGTTTCATGCTTTAGAATACAATCAATTGACACTCCTGTATGTATTTGCCTACAATACTCTCCCCCTTCCTAAAGTTCTAGTCCCAAAATGGAACCTCTCAAAGAACACCCTTAGAGATGATGCACAAACCTTTTCCATCACGAGGGGGAGCTCCCTTTGCTTTAAAACTATCCACTGGTGCCTTTGTATCTGTTTCCAAAGCAATGCTTATCTGTATTTCAGACTTGAACTTGGTGTATTTATTACTCAGCAACTGGTACCATTTTGGTGCCTACAGAGTAACAACAAAACAACAAAACACCTTAATTGTTATTAGGAAATAAACAGTGGTGGGAAATGTTCTGTGAGGGTCTAAATATATTTCCTGTAGTTTCTCAATGTTTTTTCCTCTTTTAACATTCTTTTTCTTCATTTTCCTCAAATGATATTAATTTTCCTTAGAAGCCAACTGCATTTCCTCTTGAAAACATTAAGGAGAAGTTTATATTGTCTTTACTTCCATTTCCTTTAACATGTAAATGTGAAGGAAACAATATATTTCCTTTTATTTCTCCTCTTATGTCCCAGTCTCACTTCTTAAACCAAAAAGACCACCAATTTTCTTTTTACCTAATTCCTAATTTTTTACATTTTCTGTTAAACATGATTCCACTTTTTATTATAAATAAAAAATATTTATTTTATATTTATATCAAATAAGGAAAAGAAAACTTTAGTGTGAATAAAAACACTAAGAAAATACTAAAGACCAAATGATAGAATTTGGGGTCATGAATCATGTACCTAACTTGACTTGATAGGGAAATACAGAGTACTTTTACCAGAATAAAATATCCTAAATTACCTTAGTGATCCCCCTGAGTAACCTCAGAAATTCCAATACCTAAAGAAGCTACCAAATCTCATGATCCTTGACCTCTTGTATCATTAGTATGGAACCACTGGTCAGTAGAAACACCATTTCAATACTTGGGAACAGCATTCTTACTCTGATTACTATTAAATTAAAGCAAAGTAAAACTATGTTTATACTGCTCAAAACCAAAAGCTACTATTTTATATTCAAGTTGTGTTTGACAGGTGAAATAGGATAGTTAGCCAATAGATTTCAGAAAAATCCACAACCAAATTTTTTTAAAGACAAAAATTCAAACTTTGTGGCTGTATTTCCTATGAGAGCTATTTTCTAGTATTAAGTATAAGCCTGAAAAGATTTTTAGCTACTTAAAGAATTTATATATTTTTGTTATGCATCTCAGAAAAATAACTCGTTTTTTCTATATCTATACTCTTTTATAGAAAATCTATTTTTAACTTCAAATATTCTACTGTCTAATTTCAATATTTCTGCTGGCAAATTGAAGAAAATAAGACATTTGGTTTTGCTAAAATTAACATAATTCTGAAACAGTCCTCCTAAACTTTGATCACAGTGGTAATAAAGTATCCTAAACACTTAGACAAGGGGAAAAAGAAATGCCAGAATGTTTAGAGACACAATCTCGTCTCACATGTCCCCCTACGAGGATTTACCTCCTTTGTAACCAAGTGACTACAGAAGTGCCATCCAGTCACATACCAGTTGCAGCAGAGAAGGTAAGTAAGAGAAACATGAGAGGCATAATCAGGGATCTTAGTTTAGGACTAAAGGAAGGAACCTTTTTCTGGACTTGGGAGCAGAGAGAGGTGATGAGTACCCAAGGGTCAAGGGGAAAAAGTACTCTTTTATTTATTTATTTTTTTTAAAGATTTATTTTTTATTTATACATACAAGCTGGGGTACAGGCCAGAGGCGTGGGGCGGCGAGAGGGTTCACCAGAGACAGAGCGGGTAGCAGAACAGGCAGATCAGAAATACACTGCTGAGGGGAGCAGCGGGCAAGGCAGGAGAGGTCTGCCACGCCATGTGGGATTCTCCCTGGCTGGGCATCGAACTCGCGTCGCCGCTGCGGACAGCTCCACAGCGCAGCGCTTAACCGCTGCGCCACCAGGGAGGCCCAAAAGTACTCTTTTAAAGCACTGTGGAAATTGCAGTTTGTTCTGAATGAGTCCATATTTGGACCTGGCTAATTTGCAAATATCATTGTGATCAGCAGCAACAATGATAGTAATTACAATGATAGTAATTAAAATTTTTCTTCACAAGTCAAATCAAGAATATAGGACTGTAAAATAAAAAGTTACCAAGTTTTTAATTTTAGTTTATTAAGAAAATTGTGACAGAACAGTCATTAAGAAAACTGAAAGTAAGCTTTTCTAAAGTGAATCATGGACAAAAAAAAAGCTGAAAAAGACTTAAACATTTTTAAGTACAAGAAGCACTGACACAGAAATTAAAACCCTGAATTTGTTCTTTTTGTTCAGTAGGTATGTGTACGTTTATATTAAGTGTGTTTCAGTGCATTCACTTACTCCATTATGTAAGGAATACAAGGAGTGAGAAGCAGAAATAACTAGAAGACTACTGTGACAGCCAAGGAAAGAAATGATGGTGGTTTAGGTTGGAGGGGCAGCAGTGAAAATTCAGAACCGGGGAAAGATCTGCAAGAAAAAAATAAATGGAAGGGGAAGGTGTGAAGACTTCTGTATGTCTAGGTTGCACGCTGAAAGGAGAACGGTGACCATTGAGAAGCAAGGACATCACCTTGCTTTGAAAGCAAAGCTCAAGAATTAAGTATGTTAAACTTAGGAAGGCTGTTTCTAGATCAAAGGAATGACTAAAGAGTCAGAATTTTTAAACCACTCGTGAATTAAAACATAAGAAGTGCCGTACGGACTCAAGCCCCTGATCTATGACATCCAGTATTTTCCATCAATCTGATGCTGAAATCAATACAGTATTAACAAAACAATGAAAGAGCAGTACCTGCTTTGTTTCCTGAGCGGTTCTTAAGTCTAGAACAATGTAACCTATAGTTTCCTTGGCTGAAGATAAAGGATCCAAGGCAAAACACTGGAGTTTGATAGGAGTACGCTGCAGCCTGTAACAACAATTTAAGTGGTAAAATAGCCTTTACTGAATATTGAATTGATTTTGTTACCCCTGATAATGTTGCTTACTACTATCAAGACAATTACAATTTTGCTGAATTACCTCTATCTATTCTGTACTTCTGAAATACTCTTCAATTGGCAAGAACTATTAATTATGTCTACTTACTGATCACCAACTAAGTAACATACAAATCATGTTAAAAATTGTAGTTTTCCTCATGTGAGAGGCTCATGTAGGTCAATGTTTCTGTAATATATACATCTCTTTTAAATTAAACAATTATCACAAAATCTTGACATAGTTAGAATTGTTTTTCTATCACACACCCAATAAACCCACAAGTATGTATGTTTATAGCTTATTATAGCTTAAGAAAAAAAAATAAAATAGGGCCTCCCCGGTGACATAATGGGTTAAGCACAGCACTATGAAGCTATCCACTATGAAGCCACAGCAGCATGAGTTCGATACCCGCCCAGGGAGATTCCCACATAGCACAGCAGACCTCTCCTGCCTTGCCCGCTGCTCCCCTCAGCAGTGTGCTTCAGTCAATCTGCCTGTTCTGCTCCCCAGTCTGTTTCTGGTGAGTCCTCTTACCACGCCACACCTCTGGCCTACACCCCAGCTTGTATGCATAAAATCTTTAAAAAACAAAATAAAGAATTAAATACCCTGAAATCATAAGTTACTAAAATTAAATGAACAACAATGTAATGTAGCACACACCAATGTCCTATTAAGCATGACATTACTAGTGGGGCATGGGTTCCTTTTGCATCTGGAGTCTCTACAGTGGCTCACACCATAAGTGGATTAGATATTGCCATTAATTTTACCTAGTGGGATGACTATCAAAGTGCCCTGGGCACAAAATGATCATTTATATATTCAACTAATCCGTGTTATTTTCTGAGTCTAGGATAATCTGAGTATTACCACTAGCAGTAACGCAACTGTAAACACAACCACTAATGCAAACATTACTACCTCACATCAAGACTATATGTATATAAACATATATCCCAGAAGTCAGTGAAAGGAAATACACAATTTTGATATCTGAGAAATTAACACCCCTTTAAACAAATACATATGCTGGTAGAGCAAAAATGTCTCGCTTTATTTTTTTTAACTTTGTGTTTTGATTTTAAATACTAGAAAGAGCAAGTATGATATGATTATGTGTTTCCTAATCCTTTAAGGAATTTTTTTAAAAAGATTTATTTATTTATACATACAAGCTGGGGTACAGACCAGAGGTGTGGGGCAGCGAGAGGGTTCACCAGAGACAGAGCGGGGAGCAGAACAGGCAGATCAGAAATACACTGTTGAGGGGAGCAGCGGGTGAGGCAGGAGAGGTCTGCCGCACCATGTGGGAATCTCCCCGGCTGGGCATCAAACTCGCATCGCCGCTGCCAACAGCTCCACAGCGCAGCGCTTAACTGCTGTGCCACCAGGGAGGCCTTTAAGGAATGTTTTTTAAAGAAAAAATATTATTGTTCTTATTTGCTTCTGGTTGTGACATCATGAAATAAATATGAGGCAATAACTTTGTCTATTTTATGTACAAATAAAGTATTTCAATGTCTAAAAGCAAAAGTAAAATTAATTACAAAGTGTTCCTTATATAATTACTTTCATAACTTTTGACTGAATACCTCTATATAACCTGGACACCGTACATAATAATCAAAGTTACAATGAATTCTAACTCATTAATTATTGGGTAGGCATTATTATGGCAATTCTAGATTAGATTATCTATTTTCCCAAATTAGCAAGGAAAAGAAAAAAACCTAGTGTAAAGGTTAAAAGTTCAGACTCTGGAGTTCGGTGTTCAGACTCTTCTGCTGACTTAGGGCAAGTTGCGTTACCCCTTAGATTTTAGTTTTCCCATCTGTAATAGGAAAGAAATAATACCTACTTCATAGGACTGCTCTGCTGTATCAATAAATTATTGTTGCAAAGTACTTTGAAAATTTCCTGGCACGTTAAAACAAACGCTCAACAAGTATCTTTATTGCTATAGTCTAGTTAGAGATATAAACTGATCTACTTATTTTTTTTAAATTTACTTATTTACACATACAAGAGCTGGGGTGTAGGCCAGAGGCATGGGGGTGGGTGGTGGTGGTGGTGAGAGAATTCACCAGCAACAGACCGGGGAGAATAGGCGGATCCACTGAAATACACTGCTTAAAGGGAGCAGCGGGCGAGACAGGAGAGGTTTGCTGCGCCACGTGGGTCAGCACCTAGGCCAGGATCCAACTCAAGCTGCAGTGGCTGGCAGCAGCTTCACAGTGCTAAGACTTAACCCCTTGCACCACCAGGGAAGCCCAGGGTCCCTTATTTCTAACAGCCCCCGAAAAGGCAAAACTGAAAACTACAGTCACCTGTGCTGATGAAGTGCTTTTCTGTCAATTTCCCAGGCTAACTCAGTAGCAAATTCTGGCTGGTCAGTGTGGTCCACAGGATCAGTAGCCAGTTGTTCTCCATCGAATTTCGCTTCTACTATAAGCATATGCTTTGGACGTTTGGGGAAATGGCGACCTGGAAAAAATGATGATACTGATTAATCAGAAGTATACAAAAGTTAAATATGATCATTTAGCATGTATATTAAAAATGGATATATATATTAAGACAATGACTTTTCATATTCTACACACTAGCTTGGTAACATAAGCACATATATACACTCAATTTCATGTTTCATTAAAAATGTGAATGAAATTTAAAGCTAATTTATAAATAAATGCCTCAGCATGAGAGTGCATCTGAATCACCTGAGGGGGTCCCTTAAAATGCAGATTTTGGTTGAGTAGGTCTAAGGTGTGAGCGCAAGTTTAATAAGATCTCAGATGATGTCAATGTTGTTGTATGTGGTTCCTACTTTGAGGAGCAAAACTGTCAGTAACATTTAGAGATCAAAAAGTAATTACACCAATTTTAGACACTGCTATACCAGTAGTTAATGCAACGAAATCAATTTTCAAAGTTTGAGACTTCAAAGTTAATTTTCCTGTTATCTCAGGTACGAATAGTTTGCAAATAAGCCAAAGAAAAACATGTACTCATTCAATTTTCTGTCCTTATTCTACTCTCAAGGACAACAGTATATATTATCAAGAAATATCAACACATTCTGTCGACCTATCACTTTTCACCAGCAACCCCCCCCCCCCCCAGTTCTTCACGCCTTACTCAAGGGATACAGTCAGACAGAGTTAGGTAAATATTATGGCAGCCAGTGTGATGCAAAAGAGTAAAACCGAGTATTTGCCCCAAATGAACTGAGGGTCTAGTGGAAATAAACTGTATAGAGGTAGCTCAAGAACTAAGGAAGAAGCACTAAGAACCTAATATCAAGCTGTTTAAAGGTGTGATGAACGGGATCGTGGTGAGTCTCACCAGTGTTAAATGAATCCCTGCTGTTACCCTGGCACAAACACCTAAATTATTAAGCAGGTCAGAAAGATCTTGATTGCAAACCTGTGTTTGAACCTGAGGCTCTCATTTGAAGCTCCCCATTAGGAGTCTTAACACATATGCCAAGGCTTGCCCAATTAGCACTCACCGAGGCCTCTCTGTGGACCTCATTTTTAGCTGCTTGAAAATATCACTAGGTTCCCCAAATGAATTTCATGAATGTCAAGAAAACCTATAGTTTCAGCCAGACTCTCATTACTATAACCTTAATAAGCTTGGGAGAGACAATGTATAGTGGAACAAACAGGTGCCTGCCTCATCCCACAGACAATACCTTAAACAGAAATCCTGTCTTTTTCAATCTCAGAAAATACTAATTATGCTCATAGTACAAAAGCAATTGTTTTCTTTGAATAAAGGACATGCATAGCAGTGTCATGAAGAAACTGCAAGAGAACTTATGAATATACCACATGAGGGGCGGGGAGGCTAAAAAGGTAGGCAGCAGGTCTACCTTGGCTAAGTATGCTATTTTAAGAAGTGCAGACATTAGCCTTTAGGACACTGAAGGCTAAAAGAAAATCAGATTTGCATTACAGAAAAATTATCCCAAGATAGTAATGTGGACGGTAAGTATTTTCTGATGAAGAAAACATTTATGAAACACTACTGACAAGATTATTACAACAGATGAAGTTGCTAATGAGGATCCCAAAACAGGGCATTCACAATGAAATCATTTAGAGTTTATACGTTACACCTCCTATTATTTAAATAATAAGATCAACAACACTTGGTGACCACTGGAAAAGGGGTTGGAGAGGGAATCCAGGATGACAATAACTCTCATGTTCTGGTTAGAGGCAACAGCGTGGGGGAGATGAATGGAAAAACAGCATTAGCTAATTTGGAATTAGGGCCACGTGCTAGTTTTAGGTGTTTGTGGTGACCCCGAGCGACACTCCCAACTCCAGGTTCTCCTACCTGATGCTGCTACTAAATTAAACTTCTGGAAAACATTCTCCTATTTAGGAACACATACAGCCTCCTCCCTCGTGCCCCCTTTTTCTTTCCACATTAAATCCTTGGCTTTCAAGATCCTCCAAGGCCCACTCATTTTAGTTACTCAAAAAGCTATTCTCACCACAATTTCTAAATACTTCTTCACCTCTATCCTGGCCATCCTGCTGACCTCTTCACTGTTTCACCCTCCATGCTCACACTTACGTTGATATGTGTTGTCCCATTCCCTGGAATGGCTTTTTTCAACCCTCAACTATTTAAAGGTTATTTACCACTCAAGCTAATTTAGTCATAGTCCCTTCCCTCACCTCCAAAACTGTTTACAACCCACATTATATATTTTTACTAATTTATTAATCTCAAGATATTAGGTGCTGAATATGAATTTGATTTTTGCAAGTAAACCTACACCCCTGAAGGGAAAAAAAAAAGAGTGCATGTTCCTTAATCCAACAGGCCCGTTTCAAGTGCAAAAGCTTTTGTTAAGCAAATTATAAGGGGATTTCAGTCCCTTCTTTCAATAATCAGCAATGTTAGTTAAAATTGCCCTAATTCCTTCTAGCATCTTATCAGTCTATTGTTCAAAACTCAAAAATTAGGTTTATAATGTTTTCTTCCCTCTCGCCCACCGAATAAAAGCGGACGTCCACTAGCTCCAGTTCTGTCTCAGGCCCATTCAAGGTCACTCCTTTTTGTCACCTTACTCATAACCTGTCTTCAATTTTCCTATCAGTACCTCTGCCCTCCACTACCCCATTATCTGCTTTTCAAGCACACTGAATTTAGGCAATAGCAAAAGAGTCCTTGTTTTTTGTTTTAATACACTAAGGGTTCTTTGTTCTTCCCTTTACCTGGAATGTCCTTCCTTGCTTTTGTTCGCCTGATAAATTTCTAATCTTCCTTTAGGACCCAAACAAGTGTCACCTCTTTTGGGAAACCTTCCCCAGCTTTCCCAGGCAAAGGCGGTCATGCTCTTCACCACACCCTTATGAATGGTTATTACATAGCCAAGCTCCATCTTCAGTTTTTAGAACCTGAAGCTTGTTTTATTCTTAGATTCCCAGAATAGTGTCTGACACCAAGTCTCTGATAAACAAGTGTGCAACAAACCAAACTAAGATGTGTACAACAGGCCCCCTTGACAACCGTAGTCCTCTAAGTCCCCTGTCAAGACTCAGAAGGCAGCGTCTCCGCCATAACTCTAAAATTGCAGGAAATGTGTATTCGCGGGACAGCAAAGTTCTTAAAAATGGTATTACTGGGACGCCGCTGAACCGAACGTGCTTTCCAGGCACACTTTCATCGACATGCAGCTTCTGATGGAAATCGTTTTATTCTGCGTTCTCTGGGGCTACGGCTAGTCACGCTAAATACCATCTATCCGTAATAGCTCTCATACTCCCTTGAGAGATTTTTAAATCAATTGCCTAACAGACCTTTCTACCTACAACTTTGAACATGTCTTTGGGGACCATAAAAGCAAAGATGACAGGATTCTGGTTCTTAAGGTTAACAAAGATTCAGCCCCACCAAACTCCGTTAAAATTCAGGAGCAGCAGTAGCAAAAGCAAGTCCCGGACCGCTCACCTTCCAGGATGGACACAACGATGAGCAGTTGGTCGGACTTGGAGACCATGGTCGCGATCCGCGGCCCGCAGGCGGGGTCTGCTGGGGGGAAGAGGGACCTGGGTGAGCTGCGGGTAGCCCGCGACCCGCGACAGGGCCCCCGGCTGGGCCCCCACCGCCCGCCCATGGCCCTGGACGCCAGGACCCCGCTCCGCGGCTCCGCGCCTGCAGCTCGTCCGACTCCCGTGCCCAGGGCCGCCAGAGCAGCCCGACTCGTGCCCCGACTCAAAGCAAATGCCGCTCCGCCACCCGGCCTGGCCCGTCCGCAGGCAAAGGCGAGCCCGCCACCAGAGGACCTTTTGCCGCCTGCGAAGCCGCTTTTCAAATGCCCGGGCAGCCGGAGCGGCCGCCGCCGCGCCCCGCTTCCGCCTAGCAACCAGGCCCGCAGGCCTAGAGCCCGGGGGAGGCTGGAGGACAAAGGGTGATAGAGACCGCGGAAGCAGAAGATAGAACGCCCCTCAATCCCCTTCGCCTCCTGTCCTTTTACGCTTCGTTCCAGAGCCCTGGGGAAGAGACTAGTCATTACCCCACAGCGCCCCCTGCCAGCTGGACGAGGGAAGGCGGGCGAGTCGGAGGGAGCAACTGCGCAGGCGCACTGCCGCAGTAAACGCTTCCTGAACTCCCGTGTGAGACGTGTGAGTTTAGTCTTCGCCTTACGCCGAGGACTATATCAACAGGAATTCAAACAAGTTCCGTTCCGCTCCCCTGTGTCAACAGTGAAAAAATAAAATCACAGAAAGATAGCTGCTCAGGTCTAAGCTCTAAAATCCCCAAATTATCCTCGCGCGGCCCCTCAAGTTTCCACGCTTCGAAATCAAGTAACATCAATACGGTAATTACTGTAACTGTTGACGGTGACGTAAACTCTCCGATAATTTCCTGTACATTAGAAATGACAACAAAAACATTGTCACGTGAGTAGGGAAATTAAAGATTCTTCTATCTCCCGACTACAAAGCAAGTAATTAGCAAAATGAAGACCAAAAATTAGACAAGGCATCTAAATCCTGCCATCAGATGTTTTTATCTTTACACCCCCCACCCCCCAAGCTTCAGCCTTTATTTAGGAAACACTGTATTTTGGAGGTGATCTACCTTGAAACTGGACTAAGTTGGGGCGGGCCGAGGGAGGAAGAGAAAAAGAACAAGTCCATTCCCTGCACCTCCCTGCTTTGTGCCCAAAGAAAAGGGATGTGGAAATTGCACTGGAAATGATTGCTTCTAAGCCCTTTTCAGGCCCGCTCGGAAGCCTTCCAGAAATGAAGTATTATTCAATGTAAGTTCAGCGTGATGATCTACTTTGGGCTCATCGTTAATGCATTCGGTTGTGGGAGATGTCAAACTCAAAAGCAGAAAGACTAAATAGGATGAACGTGCAGGTACCAGAAACACAGCTTCAACAATTGTCAACTAAAGATCAGTCATCTTCTTTATTTTGAAGGAAATCCCTGACATCTTATCAATTCGTCTCTTTCAATATGTACCTCCAAAAGATAAAAACCTTTTTAAAAAATCTTGATATATTACTTAACCACAGTTCCATTATTAAACCTAAAAAATTAACAATAATTCCTTAATGCCATTAAATATATCTTCAACGTTCCCTGATTGCCTAATAATTTTTTCAGCTGCAGTGTTTGAATCAGGAGGCAAACAAGTTCCACAACACAATGTATTTGTATTATTAATTCTTTATTGAGGTAACGTGGGTTGCTTAATACGTTGCATAAGTTTCAGGTGTACAGCTTGATTCATCAACTTTTGTAAGTGCTACATTATGATCATCACCAAAAGTCTAGTTTCTGTTGACACCATGCAATTGACTTCTTTATCCACTTAACCTGTGTTCTTACCCTCTTTCACCTGGGTAACAGCTATTCTGATTTTAAAAGCTAAGAGTTGTTCTATTTCTGCATTTCTCTATCTTCCACATATATGTAAAATCATACAGTATTTGTCTTTCTCTATTTGGTTTATTTCACTTAGCATAATCACCTCAACGTCTATCCTAGTGGCTGCAAATGGCAAGATTTCATCTTTAGAGATAGATAGATGGCTGAGCACAATTTTATTGCAAAACACAGTGCACTGAATGGGCCTGACTCTTGCCTCTTTTAATTCATAGGTTTTCCCATTTTTTTTTTTTTGCCTTGAGACTTCATTGACTTAACTGATCATTTACCCTGAAGAATTTAACACAGTCTATGTTTTGTGGATGCAATTCCAATGATGTTATTTACCATATTACCTGTTGAGAGGTCTAGTAAATATGTCCACATTGACAACAAGGCAAAGGAAACGGGCAAATAAATCAACAATAACAAGCAAAATGCAAGGTTATCAGAGGTTTAAAACACTACTTAGCAATAAACCCCAGACAGAAGGAGGCCAGAGCAATGAATCCATGTGATTCCAATGGAAAGAGGGAACAGAAGTCCAGACAGTCCTCATGGGGTACCTAAGAAGTGAGACCTTGGGCCCCAATTTATAATCCTTGGCACAGGTTCTTACATCCCTAATTTTACACAGAGTTAGGGAGCTCACTAGGCTACATGCAACCATGGAGGATTGGATGATGGCAAGCTTATCAGTGGCCAGCAAGGACAAAACTTCGCAAGGTCTCCCCAAATGTCTGCGTCTTTGTAAATGCTCCAGCACCTTTGTACATCATTCTGTATGGAGGACATAACCCCAGTGATGATTAAGATTAAATTTCCCATTGCCTGGAGAAGGAGTTTGAGGTTGAATTTAGGGGTCTAAAGAAAAGCAAGATTTCTCACACTCCCTCCTTTGTAGCCCAAACTTCATGGGCTTCCTTTAGGCTGGGATGAGCTTTGAGCCACCCTGGCATGTGGGTGTCACAGTGAATCTCTCCGAGGCAAGGTAGAGAGGATGAGAATATGCCCCTATTCCATAAAGAATGAACAGAGCTAGAGGATACTTCTGGAACTGTGGGAAAGGGCTGCGCACCAAGAGAAAATAGTGCTCAGGTTTACTGTGGAAAAGCTCTACCACTGGTAGCCTACTCAAATTCTAGGGGCAGCAGACTTGAGATGGCTTCCTTTAGGGGTAGAGAGAGGAGATGGTAGATGCTCGGGTGAAAGACCTGCCCCTGCAATATGGTGACATAGAGAAATACTATGTGACATTGTGGGACTTTGATTCACCTATTAGGTAATGTCTGATGTCTGTCAATTTTTTTTAAAGATTTATTTATTTATGCATACAAGCTGGGGTACAGGCCAGAGGTGTTGGGGCGGTGAGAAGGTTCACCAGAGACAGAGTGGGGAGCAGGACAGGTAGATAGAGGGAAACACACTGCTGAGGGGAGCAGTGGGCGAGGCAGGAGAGGTCTGCAGCGCCATATGGGAATCTCCCTGGCAGGGCGTCGAACTCACCGCTATCGACAGCTCCACAGCACAGTGCTTAATCTCTGTGCCTCCAGGGAGGCCCCTGTCTGTCGATTTTTTTCCCTTTAAAAAGCTTCCTTTGGAAACCCTGAAGCCAATACTGGAGGAATTGCTGGTGCCAGCCTACTCAGCTGTCTGCTGAAGAAATTCCCCCTGCTTGGGGATGAGTGTTTTGGCCCCCAGGAGTCTGACCCAGTAAATGGTAACAGAGTCTCCTTATTGGAAGATACCTCTGGCACAAAGGTTCTCTTTAATGCTGATATTAAAAGTACAACTGAGGGCCTCCCTGGTGGCACAGCGGTTGAGCTCTGCGCTGTGGAGCTGTCGGCAGCCGGGATGCGAGTTCGATGCCCGGCCGGGAGAATCCCACATGGTGCGGCAGACCCCTCCTGCCTCACCCGCTGCTCCCCTCAGCAGTGTACTTCTGATCTGCCTGTTCTGCTCCCCACTCTGTCTCTGTTGAACCCTCTCGCCACCCCACGCCTCTGGCCTGTACCCCAGCTTGTATGTATAAATAAATAAATCTTTAAAAAAAAAAGGACAACTGAAAGGTAGAAAACTTTTCCCTACCTCTCTGGGTTACAATGAATGGCAACAGCAAATTAACAACAAGCCAAAACAAACATAAAACCTTCCTTGGATTCAGGGAAAGTTTCTAAACATATGGTCTGGAGTCAGAGACAATAGCAGCCTCCCCAAGCCTCACCCACATCCCTAAACAATAGCATGAGCAGCTCCCCCAGCCACAGCTCAGAAGCACCAGCTCCCCACTGGTTTAGCAAAGCTTTTAACTCTGCTTAGTTGCTTAAATCACAAACTGTCTTTCTGGAAGCAGTAGAGATAGTTGCTGCCAACATGATATGTTTTATTTGCATACTGTGCACATTTGCAAGCAGATTTTGACATGTGGAACCAGTAACAGGATGTTGAATGGGGACATTTTCTGTTGTATTGGAGGTGTCACCCATGACTCAGAGGATGACAAAGAGATGCCATGTCTCCCTCATTTTGTTACAGGGCAGCCCTGATATAAAATGGGATGCCTGACTGTGGCTCCTCACCCGTGCGTTTAAAAGGGACTTTTAATAAGACTCAATTGCAGGTACATACAATAAAATTAATAAAGGGTTTATTTACAAAAGGAGGGGAAATGAAAAAACAACTCAAGGGGAAAAAAAGAAAGAATAAATTGGTGAATGTGTCCTACCAGTTTCGCTGAGCTAGAATCCCAATGGTGCACCAACACCTGGCAAACAGCCAAGAGACCCCCAAAGCCCACAAGTCTGGTTATATACCAAACATGGCTGCTTAACTTCACCCTCAGTTCCCAGCATCCTCCCTTCAGTGATGATGGCATTATGGGATTTGTAGTCTTAGGTGTCTTGGATTGCTCTGGTCTGAGGTGGGGGTAGGGTCCATGAAAACCTATCTGTGGAGTTTGTTCAGGCCGTCTTTCTCCCTCAACAATTCTAAAGGCCCAGCCACCTCTCCTGGGCTTTGTAAGAAGTGACCATATGGACTTTGTTACCAAATACTGTCAGTAAGGTACCCACTCACACTGTCTTCAGAGATGATGGGAAAGGATTAGTAAATTACCACTTATTCTTGAACTGGAATACAGATATTAGTTGAAAAGACAAGCTGTGCCAGGAACCTGAGGTAAAAACCCCTATATGCTATTGTGAGGCAACATTGTTAGTCAATGGTATAAAATGAAAACATTGTTTTTATATTAAAAGGTGAGACTACATTGATACAGTAAACATTCTGCATGATTTCTAAAGATAAAGCCTGACACTTCAAAGACATCTGCTTTGGACTATATGCACACCCTTCACCCCACCCCACCCATTCTCCAGTGAAGGGGTCACTTGGTAAACCCTTTGAAAAAGTCCTTATTCTTGAGCCACATTTACTTTTACAGTTGCTTGCTATATAAGAGAAATATAATATCTAATGGGAAGGAATGTTCTACTACCTTATAACACTCCATGGAGTTGGAGAAGATTAAAGTTAATCTGATTATATGGCTAATTATATGTTGAAATCATTGTTCTTTCACTACAATGAGTTTTTAAGGAAATTGACTTGGAGAATCTAGTTACTCCATGCTAAAATGGCTAGATGTTTAGCTGAGAGGTACTCTTAGGAGAATGATAACAGAATGTTAGTGAGCTCTATAAATTGTTAAAGATGCGAATTGCTTTTTATTAATCATAAAAATGACTACTGTCCCAGATAAGAGTTGAATCCAGGGTAACACCAGATTTACCAAAAAAAAAATTTAGTAAGATTATTCATGTCAACACTGATTGGCTTATCAAAATATTAACCAGAAATATCTAATCTTTCAAAAATCAGCACAGGTAAATCCCAATAATATTTATTATTGGGATTTTTATTCAATACCTTCTATCCATTTTTATTTTTATACCTTCTTCCATTTTTATTCAATACCTTCTATCAAGTGCTTGGAAGACAATCAAGTAAATCTGTAGTAGAGGCTCAATAAATTCTTGTTAAATAAACAAAGCTACATTCACACAACGGTAGAATTATACCTGCACTGATGATAGAGGGCAGTAGAGAGCTAATTCTAAAATGGAGAAGGTAAAAGCGATGGACGTCATTTTGTCCAGATCAAGAAATATAGTGCGATTCTCTTGTTTAGATGGCACAAACTAGTCTCTAGTATACTAAGAAACACTTTATAATCTATTTGTGTCATAATTTTTTTCACATTATGAAGAAAAATGATTTGTTGGACTGGAGAAGAAAAATATTTACTGTGACAGCTTGGGAATTTTCTCAAAGATAAAGATAACTGTAAACAGGTGCTTTTGCTGGGATGTCAGGGATGAAAGTGAGTGGGTTAACCTTGAAACATACAATTATTCCACAAGTGTTATGAGGAGAGGAAGGAAAACTGGACATTAAAAGGAAAAGAGAGATAGGATATTAAATGTCTATGTTGCATCAGTGTTTTAATTGGCAGTAACACAAGAAACTTGACCTATAAAGAGGATTATTTCTTTAGTGAGGGAAAAGGGTACTGAAAAAAAGAACTATTTACAAATCTAGACCAGTGGAATTCATAGGAAAAAATGAGAAGCGTGTTCTAAATATGTGTTTAAAGTGTGTAGTTGCCAGACAGTTGTGATAATTCCTATTTAAATACCACTTGCATTATAGCAAGATATGGGATTTTATAATTTTGTTCTCCGTCCAGACAGTGGTTTATTAAAAAACTAATTTCTGTTATTGCTATAAAACTATATGAACTTAACAATAGGATGCGTACTCTGCAGGGTAAAGTTAAAAAGACACACTTATTTATTATTATTTTCTTGCTGGGAATTTCAACAGTTTGGATACAGTGCACCCCAAATCCTTTTTTGAATTAACAATTCATGTATTACGTTGATCGCACAAGTGGCAACAAAGTACAATCTACTAGTTTCTATGAGACAGGGCCCTTGTTTGTTCAACTCTGTCCCTTGGATCTAAAATAGTGCCTGCCATATAATAAGAATTCAAAAAAATTAGGTCGAATGAATTCCAAAGCCATGCTAGATTTTAGCCTGTAGATGGACTCCAAACCTAACTTGATTCAGCATATTGACAAATATCCTCTATTACAAAGTAAATCTATCAAAATATTAAACATTTTTTGATATTCAGTTCTTCAAAATCAAGTATTATAATATTTTGTTATATCTGACTAGTAATTTCCTGTTTTGTCAAAGTTTTATACTTTATTTTTTTTTAATGTAGAAATCAAATTTTCAAGAATTTTCAACTATTTCTTAACTGGGTCAAAATAGGACCATAAGATTCCCAGGAGTTTCTTTACCTTTCAAATACCCAAAGTTACATGCCTGTGTATCTTGAAAATTCACCTCTGAACTTAAAGGAATTAAATAAATTTATCCTGTATCTATGGTCAGTCAAACTTACTTGCTGATTTCTTTAAAATTAAACTTCTAAGTTTTATGAAAACTGAACTTAGATCCCAGAGCTTGAGTTTGCTTCCATTTAGAAAGTATTAAATGGTATATCCAATGCACTGCAATAGACTTGATCCTGTTCACCCCATTATTTCATCACTTCTAATGGTAGAACTTAGGAAGTGCTCATCTTATAGATGTGATCGGGTTTCTTATCAGTTAGCTTTCTTGCTCTTAAACCTGGCTTTCATGAGTATAGGTGCCAAGTGTTATCATTTTGATAAGAAAATGTGGAACTTCATAGGAGTTACCTATTCCAAGTGCACTTAAACATACTTTAACCTCATATCTGGCAATGAGACAAAATTATTCCATTCATTTTCTCTCTCATTCTCTCCAAATCAAACATAGCTATATTCACAGATAGTAACTTATATTCACAGATAGTATATTCACAGATAGTATCCAGATGTGTTCTTTATTTTGGTCAAAATTTTACTCATGGAGCTATTTTCATTAGCTCTCCTCTCAAAACTAAGTTTCAGTAGGTTAAATGTTAGTTTTGGAAATAGAACCTGCAAATCAGCTCACTTTAATTTTTCAGACCTTATCAAATACAGCTCATTCTAAAATCTCAAACATGATAACATGCACATAAAATAGAGGCAATTTAATACATTGTCTCTTAAGAGCCTGCTCTTTTGGTGGACCTATTTCTTTCTCCTCCTTTCTTGTGTCAGCAAAATAGAAATCAATTTAAATCTAGATGATCAATATTCAGCTATCCTGAATTCTTTATTTCCTCTGTGGCCACATGCTATCGTAGTGTGAAGGAATGTACAAATCTGGTAAGTTAAATATAAGCAAATAATGGAGGATGGATGGCAAAGTGCCCATAGACCTGTGGGTTGCAAAATAAATACTGTTGAGTTCAATGGAGAGAAAGTGGAAAGCCCCAAACAAGCACCTTTGAAGATTTTCTACTGGAATGTAACCTCTGAAGATTACTACCTAACTAATCTTCAAAAACATAAACTTTCAATGTGGTTAATTTCTAGAAAATTCCCACATGGATTTCCTGGCATCTGTTTTTGTTTTTTTTCCCCACCACCTCTGCCCCTTCCCATACCACTAAAAGTACTGATTTCATAGATACACAGGTTATGGAACAAAAAGAGGTAAGTTTTTTTTTTTAAGTTGACCTACTTTTACTTTTATAGTATTCCTGTTTTTATTTAAGAATATTTCAATAAATTTAAAGGAATGAATCATCTGAAAATGAATCATTATGCCACTTATAAAAGCATAAGTATTATTTTTATGAGACTATAAATAGTTATTGAAATCTCTCTTCAATGTAATTCTTCAACTTGATGATGTGATATATAAATTATTCACAGAGAAATGCATTTTAATCATTTCTTATCAGCATTGATATTTTAAGATCACATCTCAAGGACATTACAGGTAAAACATAGTTTAAGCACAAATCCTATTATTGAGATTTGCTATAAGATAATTGGCATTTTGTGATGGCTAAAAGCCTTCTTATAACCTGACCATATTATTATGTTGTATTTAATGGAAACTCCTAGAATTAATATTTTAGATTCTATTTAAAATGATTAACTTAAATCAATAGTTACAGAGATTAAGCAACTTTTCTTTCGCTATTCATTTCAAGTTATGAAGTAAGACTCAGTTCACACTAAAATTAGAATAACTGTGATAAGATGCTATGTCTGCATTTTGAGTTATTCTTCAATATTACAGGGGCTGTATCGGTATTAGTATGCTTTTAGCTAAACAACTGAAAACCTTACCCCAAGTGGTTTATACAATAAGGATGTGCGTGCACTTAGTACTTTAGAAGCAGGGGAGCTCAGGGTTGGTGTAGTGCCTTGGAGTCCCTCATGTGTCCCTCCACTTTGAGTTGTTTCCTTCTCAGGCCAGCTTCCCTCACTAGGGAGACAGTGAAGCTATCCCAGGCTTCATAACTGCACATAATGACTTATAGAGCAAGAGAAAGTGTCTTTTGGGGGCTTTCTCCTAACAGCAGGGACATTTCTTTCCAAGCACTTGGCTCACATCAGCTCTCATGCTCATTTCTGAATAAGCCTATGGTGAGGGGAATGCCAGCTGACTTTCCAAGAGCCAATTCCTAAACTAGTCACTACGGCAAGAGGTTAAGGTCACCTTTAAACCAACTAGACCTCGCTCTGAGATTAAATATGAAGTCACCTTTCTTTTCCTCATGGATGTGGATTTTGAGACATAAAAGTAAGTAAAGACATAGTTAGAAAAAGAGAAGGGAAGGCCTATCTGGTGGCGCAGCGCTTAAGCACTGCACTATGGAGCTGTTGGCAGTGGTGACATGAGTTCCACACCCAGCCAGGGAGATTCCCACATGGCGCCGCAGACCTCTCCTGCCTCGCCCGCTGCTCCCCTCAGCAGTGTATTTCCATCGATCTGCCTATTCTGCTCCCCGCTCTGTCTCTGGTGAGCCCTCTAGCTGCCCCATGCCTCTGGCCTGTACCCCAGCTTGCATGCATAAATAAATAAATCTTTAAAAAAAAAAAAAGAAAAAGAGAAGGGAGAATAGAGGCTGGTAGTGTTAACAGTGTTTAACAGAATGTAGTTCAAGTTTATAAATAGGTAGATACATACTCTGCTCCTGTATTTGAAATTAATTACTCTTAGCAACCATGTTGGATGTGATGTATGATGGGATTAAAAAGATGGAGAACCTTTGCCACAGAAAGAGCTTTATAATGTGAGGGGGCATGATAAATGGTTGTACAGGAATACAATAATGTCTCTGGTTGCTGAAATTTCATCCTGGTGTCAGGCTCTCTTTACTTTATGCTTCGTTTTCACAAATCCTGTATAAGGATGTTACTGTTTTTTTTTTTTAAATCTCAAGGAAAAAAAAGATTTCATCTTTTCTAGTTAAGGAAATCAGCCAAACTTGGTGTTTTGTTGATCCTGAATTTTGCCAAAAACTATGACTCTTGGGAGAGTATGATGCAGGATGAACTACAGCATTACTGTCCCTTTCTCTGGCAGACAAAAGACAAGTTTCACAGTGGTCACTATTTTAAGAGACATAAACTTCATCTTGGAAACATCTGAATAAGAGAACTTTTTTTTAAAAAAAAAAAGATTTATTTATTTATTTATTTATTTGCACATAGAAGAACTGGGCCAGAGATGCGGGGTGTGAGAGGATTCACCAGACACAGAGTGGGGAGCAAAACAGACCAATCCACTGAAATACACTGCTGAGGGGAGCAGCAGGCGAGACAGGAGAAAAAGGTCTGCTGCACTATATCTGGGTTAGCATCCTGGATGGGGATCAAACACAGGCCACAGCTGTGATAGCTCTGAGACTTAACCCCTGTGTCTCCAAGGAGGCCCCAGAGAACTTTTTTTTAAATGTGAGTTGTATTTTAGATTCACTAATTTTTAAATCAATAAAATAATTAAATGTAAACATATTAATAACACATAGAAAAGAATAAAGGCTAAAATGAACAACTGTCGTAATTCTTCCACCTGAACATTTCCCCCATGTATTAATGATTCTTCTGAAACCTTCATATAGTTATAGACTAGATTATTTAACCACTCTTGATTTAGGGGAGATAGTATACTCTTGCAGATAAAACACATTAAAAAGTTAGACTGTTCAACACAAAATGAAGCCTAGTCTCCCATTTTGAGCAACCTGAGTCCTAAACTTAGTGTTACACTAGCAATCTAGTAGGCAAATAAGACCTGCAACCCTAACTGTAAAATAAAAGCGTGACAAAGAGAGAGAACAAGAATGAGAAAGAATTATGAATCAAATGTGCTAGGTTGCTTGGAACTTTTCACATCCCATTAAAATTGTTGCTTTGTCAACAAGTGTCTACTCTAGACTGTGTTACTAGCTGCTCCTTTATTAGGAAGAGGGCCTTACCAAAGTCAAAGTAACAGGGAAAGGATCTGAGGAGTAAGTCCCCTAACCCATTGGTAGAGATGTTTGTAGATTCTGGATGTGGCCATTTTTCAGAAGCCCAAAAGGGGAGGCAGCTTTCCTCTGCTCAGTCTCCTCAAAGCCTTCAGGGGCAAAGGCACTTTACTCTGGGGAGAGAACCAGGTCCCCGGAAAAAAGTTTTGTGGCTTTTTTAACGTTAATTTTGGGGTTACATGTTTTCTCCTCCCTATATAGATGTGTTCCACTCACACCAGATCTAAGAGGACATCTCAAGAGCCACTCAAACCAGTATTTCTGCTCATCTTACATGTAAGGGCAGCGTTTATCAGGCTTCGCATCCTGGTGGGCCATCTTAATCATTTTGCCTTATCTGCCTACCACCTGTGCTAGCATTTTCTTTCAGTGGATTCACTTTTTTTTAACTCAAATACTTCTTGTTAAGTAAAATGCACAGCAATATTTTCATTGGAAAACAGTATCATTTGCCAAAAAATGGACATGGTAGGTGACCTAATGAATTCACTGAAAACAAACCAGCAGCAAAACTGGTATTTTGCAGCAAAACTGGAAGCTGTGGCCTGCCAAAGGCTCTTGAACCTGAGACCTGATGTCTGTTTATTTAGGATAAAAATAGGTGTGGGGTGGAGAGGGGGATGGGTAGGGAGGAATTAGCAAGTGTTAAAAACAAACCCAGACAGCCCAAGGATTTCCTCAGAACTTCAGGGGAATTGAATCACTTTCACTGTGTGGATCAGGGTTATTTATATCACCTAGCTTCCTGTCCAGTGGAGTACACCCCTCTCCAGCAACCACTGTGCTAGGGGAAATCGCCTTCTGAAAAGAGGTAAGGAGAAGATCCCAAAGTTACCCTTAAGCCAACCTTAGAATTACTGGGAGTTGAGGGTTTACCATAAAACCTGAGCTACTCTATAACTGAATAATATACTGGACAGGGAATATTACTTCTCTTTCCCCCCACCCACAACCAACTGGTGATTGTATTTGGAGATAGGCCCTTGACAGATGTAATTAAGTTGAAACGAGGTCATGGGGATGGGGCCTCATCTGAGATGACTGGCATCCTATAAGAAAACATTGGGGGGGGGAGAGAGAAGGGGAGAGAGAGAGAGAGAGAGAGAGGGAGGAAAGACTGTGTAAAGACGGGGTGATGACAGTCATCTACAAGCCAAGGAAAGAGGCCACAGAAGCCACCACTGTGCTGGCCCCCTTCATCTTTGGACTTCTAGCCTTCTGGATTGTGAGAATAGAACTTCTATTGTTTAAGCCACCCCCTTTGTGGTACTTGTTATGACAGTCCTAGCAAATAAATGCATCTCCCTTGTGGGACCAAATTCAGAAGAGACAGATTTTTTTTACCACTGCTTGGACCTGTTTCCTGAAATATGACAAAGGCTCTGCAGTCTAGAGCACATGTGGAGACCATCTGGATTTGGTCCTCAGGTGGTAATGGTACTTTTAAGGCTGTATGGAAAGAGCGACCTCTACGGAGACATACATACTGGAGGCATTGTGATAAGTCAGGTGATTCAGCTTAAAAGCAATCCTGTGCAGCCCTGATGTTATAAGGGGTGCTTCAAGGGTAGAAGCAGTCTTAGGTTAAAGTGGAGCGATGAGCCCAGTTGACAAGTTCTTACAGTGTGGTCCTTGCCACAAGATACAATTGGAACTTTTCCAAAATTAGATCCCCATATAATCACACAATAAGCCAGAAATGAGATAGTAATCAGGTTGTCTTTGTGAGCTAACAGCCATCTGTCTGGCCCTATTTGCCAGGTGCCTCTGGGACTCAGTCTGTTGGCTTCACTCCTAAGACTGAGATGGCTCCCCCCTCTAGGCATATCTCCCTCTAGCTTCCTTCAGGACTGGGGGGTGGGGGATACTCCCACCAATGGATTTGTTATTAACACAAATCACACAACTTTCTATATTCTGTTACTTCAGTCTCCTTGAGGACTGAGGGCAGGAGAGCAGAACATCAAAAAGATGCTACTGCATTAGCTAGATAACCCAGTGCTTTGGGAGAATCATCTGACTAATTGCCATTACCGGGAGATACATACGTGTCTATAGCACTTCACACACACCTATAATTATTTCAGTCATTTGTCTTTTATATTTTATGTCTGTCTTTCCTGCTAAGCCCTATTTAGGTGAGGAATTTCTAGTTGACCTCTTTATACTCAGCCTCTAGCCAGGTGCCTGACACATAGTACAGGCTCAGTCAGTTTTCTGAGGTTGTGAACAAAAGCTGAGGACCCACGCTGTGAAGCTAGAGCAGCTACAGGTGAATCAGCTATGCCATTCTCTAACTCTGTGACCTGGGCATTTGCCTAACCTTCCTAAACCTTGATTTCTTCATATGAAAAAAGGCTAGAGAATAACTTACTTCATACTATTGTTTTAAGGATTTGATGAACTAGCACTGCACCTAGCATTTAAGTGCCCGGTGGGCAGTAATCTCTTTATACTTATTGGGCCCAAGGTAACAGAAAAGCTGACTCTTGTTTTTGCAATTGATAGAGAATAGACTATTTGGGCAAAAGTATATAACTCAAATCATTGGTTTTATTACTACTTTTTTTCTGTGTGCCATGTAGATTCTCATCGAAAAAAATCCTGACCACCAAAACATGTTGGAAATGCTCATGATAACTACACAGTAGTAGCTGAAACAATCATAGCCTTATTAGTTTTTTTAAATTTTAGAGCCTGGATTCAAATCTACTCAATCTATCTTATGTGTAATTAATTCAAAATTCATTATGTAAGCCAATGTTGATATTTACTGAAAATAGTCTACTACAGCACAATATTTTATTTTATTTTATTTTTTTAAGATTTAAATATTTTAAATGTTTTAAGAGGACTGTGCATTTGGCAGATCTGACCCTAAGACTGCCTGCTTGAATTTATGCAGGGGTCTCTTGCACTTACTAAACCTCCTCCTTTCAAAATGCACCTTTTTACCTGCCTTTGTCTATTCAGGCATCTCTTTTTCCTAAAAAAAACCTTTAAAATGAAAAAAAAAAAAGCAATGTGTATTTAAGAGTACTCCATACTTCTGTACCTTATTAAATGTCCACATAGGATAATGACAATATGCAAATGATTATGAAAACTTCAAATTAAGATATACACATATATATACACATACATATGCATATACATATACATGAATTATTCTAAATGAAACACTTGCATTTTAAAAGGCATTCAGTAAATGTCTTAATCCCCTGTTATCTGGAAGTATGTGTGGGGCGGGGTGTGTATTTCAGGAACATAGATGCTCCTGGTTCCTCTCTATATAAGGGGTTGCAGTTAAAAAGGGAAGCTGACCTAACTTGAAGGTCCAGTTCAGTTTTAGAGATATGTCTAAAGACAGCCTTTTAAGGAAGCACAAGCAGCTACTGATCATTTTTCCATTTCGATTGTTATTTTTGCAGGGGGAAAAAAAACATGTTTTCATAATATATTCTGATTCAGGCATCAAACTTCTAAAACGCTGTTTCTATTGTGATTTTCTTACCAAGTCTCGACTAAGACTGATTTTCAACAATGGCAGGGAATGCACACACACACATAAACACACGTACATACACACACACAATACTAGCAGAATATGTAATGGTCTGTTTTCAGTGGGGATTCACTATACTCTACAAAAACTATTAACCATGTCTTTATTTAATTATTTTTTAAATATGCCCTGTTTGGTGAGATTTTTTGAAGGCACTCTCTATTTTATTACGAATAAATTGTGTCATGAAACTGTGGACGTCTTTAGCTCATTTTCTCAAAGCTTTGCAAAGCAATTTCTAAACAATGATTCACTGTATATACTGTGAGGAGATACATGGAAATTATGAGATAAAGTGCTTTCCCAAAAGGAGTTTGTGATCTAATAAAGAAACAAGATATCCCTATAAAATTGATAGTGATCCTATGATTAAGATGGGGTATTATATGCTCACAAAATCACATTTTATTCTGATTTTGTAGAAAGGTTTGACAACTCCCACCCTTTACCTAAAGTTAGAGGAAGAAAAAAATTCACACTTTTCTTGTTTATCTTGCATTACTTGTGGCTGAACCCCGGGTAAATGATTCCATGTCTTTCAAGCAGGGAATTGCATCATGGACTTACACTGTGATTGCGTAAAGAGCTCATTCTTTCCACTGGAAGGGTCAGGTGAGAGGGGAGCCAGATTAAATAAGATGTCCCTTTTCTCCTTGAGATGTGTTCTGCTTATAGTTCATAAAGGCTATGAAATTCTGCCTTAGATTTATATTTTGATGATGTAGAATTTAAGCCCACTCTTTCCTTAGTGTTTCTAGCTACAGGAAATCTGCACATACTGCATTACGTATTTGGTGGGTAAGAAACAACCAATAAATGAGTGTATGTAATGGAAATAAAACAACATGAAAGTTTGTTACAACAATAGCTATTAACCCACATATGTTAAACTGTTGATCTCTCTTTGATTCTTCCTTGTAAACCTGGGATGATATCAATTACTTATATTTCAGGCTCAAAGAGAATAAGAAAAGCCTTTGTCTGTAAATCACTTTGTCCTAGAAATTCACATTTTTTCTTAGGAGAATTCTAGTAACTTGTCTGTAAATTTAGAGATAAAAGTTAAAATTTGGGGCTTCCAGCCAGAAATGTAAAACCAATAGCTACTTTAGAAATGCTGTAGGGCTCCCTGGTGGCTCAAGGAGTTAAGTCTCAGCACTACTAAGCTATCAGCCACTGCAGCACCAGTTTGATCCTGGGCAAGGGAGCTTCCCACATGGCGCAGCAGACATCTCCTGCCTCTCCCTCAGCAGTGTATTTCAGTCAATCTGCCTGTTCTGCTCCCCACTATGTCTCTCGTGACTCCTCTCACACCCACCAAATCCCCACATCTTTGGCCTACACCCCAGCTCTTGTATGCATAAATAAATAAATATTTTTTAAAAATTAAAAAAGAAATTCTGTAAACTCATTTTGCTTAATATGTAGTGAGATCTTCAGTCAATAAGGAAAATATTATCTAGAAGAAATATGGGCAAAGGACAAATCTAATGTAAGTGGCCAACAGGCAAATGAAAGATCTTTCAGAGTTAAAGAAATATAAGTAGATAGAATATTGAGATACAGTTTTTCACCTATTAATTATTACTTTATTTTTAACCAATGTAACCTCTGTGATTAGTGAGTTGGTGAGAAACCGCTGACTCTTTTGTAATGTTGTTAGGAGTTTGATTAGTGCAAACCTTTCGGAGAACAATCTGGCAAAATAAAGCAACCTGAAAAACTACATACACTTAAACTTAACTTGATAATTACACTACTAGTAAGTAATCTGAAGAAAATAATTTTTCAAACCCTCAAGAATATTTTATAGATGTATGGTCTTTGTATATCAAATGAAGATACTAGAATAGCCTAATTGTTAATAAGAGATTTGGAAAATAAGTTGAATACTATGCAGCTATCAAAACCAAGGGTGATTTTTAAAGTGTGTATTTAAAATGGAAAGATGTGAAAAACAATGCAGATTTTTAAAAATACATTACAAAACAGCATACATAGTATTACCCTAATTTAATTTATGTTGAGAGGTAGTTAAAATTATGTTACCCAAAATATTGAGTGATTATCTCTAGGTACTAAAAGTGGCAATGCTTTTTTTTTTCAATCAAATTTGTACTATTTCTATTATATTGAGCATGCTTTACTTTTATAGTTGGAACAAAAAGCAGTTGATCTCTTCATTTTTGAAGGATAATCTCCATTCTTAAAGACTATTGTCTTTTTTAAAAAAAAATTGGAAAACACCTCAGTTCTTTTACACTTTATAGAGAAACAGTGTAATTAGGCAGTATTTTTAGTAAATCAGTGTCTTTTGTGTCTGAAGCTTTATCTTACTAAGAGTAACCAGTAAAACAGGTGTGCTAGGTGGGGTGCACCATCTGTTTCTCTTTGTACAGATCTTTTTTAAGAGGCTGGAAAAAGATTTAAAAATCTATCCTCATTGACTGAAAAGCTAGAAGAAAATTAATACCTCACCTACAATCCAGCTTTACCTTCTGTTGTTATTTTCAGTAAACATATATTTAGAAACTACCAACAATACTGTTCACAAAGTTCTGGAAATACAAGCTTTGACTCAGGCCAGAGTTTCAAAGTTTACTGCCAAGAGGATGTTAATTAATAGCTGAGGTTAAGGTGTGAACAGCCATAAACACCAAGTTCTCTGAAGAAATTCCCACTTATGATTAAAGCTTTGTTTTGCACTAGAAAGGTTTGGGGGTCTCTTTAGTCAAGTTGAGAAAATGCCTACCTGTCCTCTCTGATTTATTATTTCCTTCTACTGCCTGAGGAGAGAATCACATTTGATAATTTAGAAGTTGGTAATATTTCATAGAGCTGCTATTTTTGCTTTTTAAAGGGGTGACATAGTAGTTCATCTATTAAAGTTATTAATATGGTACAGCTGCTTTGAAAGTTTCTGACAAAACTAAACATGCCTTTACCATATGATCTAGCAATCACAGTCCTTGGTATTTATGCAAATGAGTTAAATGTAAACTTCATGATGCGAATTAGTAAAAAAATTAATTAAAAACTGCTCTTTGAATGTTTATAACAGCCTTAATCATAATTGCCATAACTTGGAAACAGCCAAGATGTCTTTGAATAGATAAATGGATAAACAGCCCGTGGTACACAGAGACAAAGATAACAAGAAATGAACTTACAAGTCCTGAGAAGGTAGGAGGACCCTTAAATGCATGTTACTAGTGAAAGAAACCAATCTGAAAAAGCTGCATACTGGCCAATTCCAATTACATGACATTTTGAAAAAAACAAAACTATCGAGACAGTAAAAAGATCAGTGATTGCCAGGGGCTTTCAGGGGAGGGATGAATAAATGGAGCACAGGGGATTTTTCAGGACATTGAAACTAATCTGTGGGATACCACAATTATGGATGTATGTAGTTCATCATACACTTCTCAAAACCCATAGACTCTATAATACAAAGGGGTGGACCCAAATGTAAACTATGAACTTAAGTTAATTTTTCTGCAAACCTAAAACTTAAAGTCTATTGATTAAAAACAAACAAAAACATCAGACTTTAGCATAGTGGTCTGAAAGGCACCTGCATTCTTGCTCTCACAGACACAGCCGGCCTGGGTTGCAGATTTGTGTCTTGCAAGACACAGCATATCATATGAATGGTAGAATCATCAAACAATTGCCTTGGGTGTAGATATATAAAGTAAGTAAGGAGCTATTTATTAATTTTTGTCACCACATGAATTTTAGAATAGTATGGTCTCAAGGCAAATGATCAAAAATGTTAGCACTAACTTTCCTTAGAAAATATCTTATCGAGCCTCCCTGGTGGTGCAGTCATTAAGCGCTGCACTGTGGAGCAGTCAGCAGAGGCAACGCGAGTTCGATGCCCGGCTGGGGAGATTCCCACATGGCACAGCAGACCTCTCCTGCCTCGCCCGTTGCTCCCTTCAGCAGTGTATTTCCGTCGATCTGCCTATTCTGCTCCCCACTGTGTCTCTGGCGAACCCTCTCAACCCCCATGCCTCTGGCCTGTACCCCAGCTTGTATGCATAAATAAATCTTAAAAAAAGTCTTACCGCTATTTGTTGTTTTCATTTCAGAGATTTCCAAGTATGAGAAAGATGATTTGGATGATCTGAAATATGACATCACTGTGTTGTGATCACTATGTCCTTTGAATAGGACAAATAGGTACTGTTTTTAATTATGCATTTAAAATTTTAGAAATCACTTGACTGAAAATCTCCAGTGGCCATGAAAATGCACTGCTCAGATGTCCTGTTGTGGGTACAGAGTTGATAGACTGCCCAGGCTTCTAGCTCCATCTCAGTGTTGGAGCTGAAGCCACACTTCCACCGGGGCTGCTCCCAGCCAGAGAGCACTTACCAGCACATGCCTACTGTTGCTGGACTTGTGCCTCAGCAGCCACCAGGCCTCTTTTGCTCAAGGACTCCCCACTAGAATGGCCAAGACTCACTTAAACTTGTGCTATAGCCTCAGACTTCTACTCAGTCCCCTTACCTTCCCCCTCACCCTTCACCAGAGTTAGACCCACACTTTGGTCTGAGCCTCTCCCTGCTTACTCCTACTCCCTCCTCTTTATCGTTCACAATTATTTCCCCTAATCAGTTTCTTGCATATCTAATCTTCTCATGGCATCTGCTTCTCAGAGGTCCTCCACTAATACAAAGACATTTAACCTCTAACACACTGTCATTTTTATTCTTTGAAGCATCATCATGTCAATGAAAATCTATAAAGTGTACACCTATACTCTTAGGAACTGAACTCCGATATCCACAAACTGCAAAATTTTTTGTTACTATAATCACACATGCTGAGTAATTTTTTTGAGAAATATTAATCTAGTATTTGTGGCTTGCCATGCAGTTCCCAAGTAGATATTACATCTTTGGAAAGGATGTGTTTCTCTTTCATTGGTAACAAGAACAAAAAGAGAAAATTGAATATAACACAGGTTACTTAATAAACATCATTATGTGCTCATTTAAGCAAAGTGAGGAATGTAAAAATCACATATTTTCAAGTTCTACAATACCTTTTTGTTTTGAAATCATTATAGACTGAGAGCAAGTTGTAAAAATAAGAGAGGCATCATGTATCTTTCAGCTAGCTTCCCCCAATGATAACAAAGTTTAACAGTGATTTTTGTACAAGACAAAATCTGTCAAGCTCTAGTCAATGCTCAACTTATTTGTAATTAAGCAAAGTGGATACTTAAAAAAAAATTAACTGCCCTCTGGAACGCACTCTAATTAGCCAATCGGGTTTAACCAATGTGGTTCTTTATGGTGCTTCAGAATCACTAGAGAGTTTTATTGGGCTTTTCCCTAGACTTTGAGATTCAAGAGGTTTGAGTCAGAGGCCTAGAATTGTGGTTCTAGTAAGTTCCCAGGTGATGCTGGCACAGGCACTTCTCTTTAAGAGCCAAAGAATGAAAATCATACAAACTATAGCAAATTTCATGGGTTTTGGGTGGAAGGTGGAAGAACTCAGCACTATTTTGAGTGGAAATACAACCTGTGAAATTAGTCATTTCTTTATCTGTAAATGTGTGACTGAAAAGATTTGGGAACAACAAAGTCCAACCAAGGTACAAAGGTTGTATCTTCAGTGAAATAAAATTAATTGCAGGTGACTGTAACACTGAAAGTTGAAACCTCATTACTTGAATTGCTATTCCCACAGAAAGAGTGGTCTGTACAATTTGTAGAAAAGGAAATCCTTCAAACTAAAATTTGTAATTATTCAGCCTCATCCATAAAAGGTAGTATCTTGAGGATTCGATGTGACTATCCAACCTGGAATGTAACTGGAAGTGATTATGTGTATATCAGACTTGATCATATTAATCATGACAAATGATGATTTTTTTAATTATTACCCTTAACTTGCATGTAGGGGAGATATGGGACTTGTGTCTTCTGGCAAACTTCTGGTTATATATATATACACAAATATATATATATACATATATATATATATATGATCTCAAATAAATCAACAAACAAATCAGCATTAAGTCCTCAGTCTCATGAGTTTTCTTAGTCTTCTGATCTGGATCAACTCTAAGGACACAGCCAAAATAGAATTTCTGAATCTGCAAGCACTGGTAAAGGACTCACTGGATCAGATAGTTATATTTAACACATACACTTTTATCTCTTTTCTATGTGACAATAAAACCACTATTTATACATCATCCATTTTAACACATTCGATTTTTTTTCACCACTTAGCAAAACTTCACAGAAGAGACCAGTATGTTTCTAAGGTAAATACCAATATAAGCATTGTCAAGAACAGTGTGGCTTCTGGGATTTTTACCTTATTTAGTAGCTCAAAAGTTAGCCTGCCACAGTTTCATGGCAGCCAGTACAGAATGTGTGACCTCAGGATTAGAGATGAAAGCACTGGCAGTAGCCAGATGTTTCAGTATTTTTGTGCTGGTGTCCTGAGCCCCATGCCCCACGGGACAACACAAAGGAGCCAGGGAGCAGCTACAATTGTGACTTACAGAAAAGGAACTCTGCACCTAGAGAGCCTGAATCTTTTATAATGGGCAGGGGCATGCCTGCCCTTTGCTCTGGAGGGAGGTGCAATTTTTGTTAGACAGGACCTTAAGCATGCCTCCAGAGACTGACACCATCCTTATATTCCAAGGCTCTGAGTAAACCTGCCCTTTGCTCCAAAAGGCAATACTTTCTCTAATTTCCAAGTCTGTTCACTATGCAAACATCCTTGAGATTGTCAGAACAAAGGGCATTCAGTGCTTTACTTATAACACATGCAGAAATGTGAAAGACCCACAGAGAATTATCTTCTGACAGGTATAGGTTGTCAAAGTTCTCAGTTGTGAACACTGACATTAGCTAATAAATTCTTGGCTTTTAGAAGTCTCCTCTTTCTAGGAAGCTACTCACATATTAGAACTAGATAAAACTTATTACTCGGCCTACTGTACCTCAAGGTAAAGGGAAATTTGTTGTTGGTGTTTTGTGTACGTGTGTGTAATGTATATATAAATATGTTTTAGTCCATGATCTTTCAAATATTGACTTTCCCCCTTGATATTCCTCATTATTTCCATCAATGTAAGTTTTCATCATGATAATTTGGTTTCTGTTTTTTTCTCTCCTTTAGAATTGTTTGAAAATGTGTTTATTTTGAGCTACAGTGCAAAAATAACAGGCTACTTTAGAGTCACTCCTGAATACTGGACATTTTTAAAGGTTAATAATATGTACGTTGTTTCAAGATTACTATGGTGGTTACAGTTTTCTTCTCCCTTCTGCTTTGCTGCCTTGTTTATATCATGCTACAAAATACTTTTGATTCTCCTTTGATAACTTGTACCAGATATAATGTTTTCCCTGTCGGAGAACTGAGAATGCAGTAGAAAATAAAATCTCTATTGTCTATTTATGCTAACTAGAATTTATTGTCTTGTTCTCTTTTTTTTGCAATTATAGAAAATGATCATTTTTATCTCATTTAATTTTTTTTTTTTTGTAAAACACTGAATCAGAAAGTGATCATCTTTAAAATACAGGTACCCTTGAGGAAATTTCCTGTCACATGGCTAAACTCTAAGGGAAAAATTATGACAATCATTTCTAATTTTTGCAACTATAATTGTCTATGGCAGATTCATTTGACATGAATAATAGATTTGTAGGCAATGGAACACTGTTAACTTGGAGTCTGTTGTCCTTTTATTATAAGTAGGCTGCTTACTGTAAGAATAAAAGCAGTTTTAACCTCTTCAAAGCTCATTATTTCAAGGGGCAGGCTCTGGCTTGATAACTAGAACCAATTCTGGCTCACGGCCAGCTTTGTCTCCTGCCACACAAACATTCAGCAACTGACTAGCAGCACAGAACCAAGGTGCAAAAGAATAGAAGCATTAGGGACATCCTAGCTCCACTGGTTCTCAATAGCTTTGGTGGGATAAATCCACCCAGCTCCTGGATCCCATCACTGCAGGAAAAACAAAAACAAAACAGCAGTACAAACTTTTCTCTGAGTTTTCTAGTTTGCACCATTATAGTAATGCCAAAGACTTTGCTCAGAGGACTCTGGCATGCCATCTCTGCTTTTCTTGGTCAAGAGGCACTGCTAGTTTGGCGATTTTTTTCTTGGCCACAGCTGAGTTCACCCAGCTGGTTGGTGGCCTAGTCAGGAAGAGGCCTCACACAGCTTCCTTACCAGGCCTATTTTTTTCAGTATATTCTCCCTGGGGCACTGGGCAGATGCTCAGTTGCCCCTGGAGTGATTTCACCCTGTTTCTCTTTATGCCTATGATCTGGGCAGGACTACATTTGCTGAATGAGTTAGCCTCAAGCATAAATTAGGCAGTTTTCATGAATGCTTAAAGGTTATTAGAGTACTATGAGCAAATTAGAGTTTTAGTTTAACTAAAAGGCACTCCAACAGCTTGAAAGAACTTATTATGTAGTTCTAGCACACTGAACTAGAGTTGAGGTCATTTAATTCAGTAATTTTGTGAATAAAACAAAACTTTTGTCCTCTTGAAAATTATTTCAGGTTTTTTTTTTTTTTTTTTTTCACTTGATGAAAGCTCTATCATATTTTCCTCACATATTCACTTTGGTGACTCAATGAATTGCTGGTTGGCAGAGAAGGATACTATTTCCTGTTTCCACTTACATGAGGAATCAAAAATAGTCAAACTCATGGAAGCAGAAGCTACAATAGCGGTTGCTAGAGGCTGAGCGGTAGGGGAAATGAGTCCCTTATTCAATGGATATAGTTTCAATTATGCTAAAGGAATACATGCTAAAGATCCATGGTGCTACATAGTAGCTATAATTAATAGTACGGTGCCCTTCAAAATTAATAGTACTCTATGTTTACCTAGAGTAAGTGAAAGAAAAGGAAGTAGCTGGGATGAGAAAGTTAAAAAAAATTATCTCAACCCCTGAAAGGCTAAATTCTTAAAAAAACAGAACTTAACAAAAAATTCATCTAAAAACCACCTCTAGCATACCTAGTGACCAAGACAGACTTTTCTCTCAGTAGAAACAAATACCATCCTCAAGTTTTAATGCTCCTAGTTTCTGATGGTAGAATAGTTAACTAAGAATGATTAAAAGAGAGTAGGCTGCCTAGCCCTATCCCCCAGGGTTTGGTATTAGGCATTATTCTACTTCCTTTCCGTCATTTCCTAACTAACTCACTACTTACATGAACAATGCATGCTTCTGGTGATTTTTTTTTTCTAGTAGTTCTTTCCTATATTGTCCATGTCTACATCCCCTTTTTGAGGAAATTGAAGTGCATATGGTAAACAGTGTGGTCGAAACACTCAATATGGAGCTCATTTTCCTCACTTCAAGTCCATTCCATACATGAAGTTCCCTCGACGAACTTTTTTATATTCTTAATTTCACATCATTAACTTCATAGTTATTCATAAGTATTTACAGTGCTCAAATTCAGAAGTCAATAGTTCCAATGTATTTACATACTGATTAGTCTCCTAAATTGAATAGCCATTTATCTTTCAAGTCAAACTATATTTAGAAATCATTTAATACTAATCAATTTTTAGTCCTACAAGTAGCTTCTAATTTTTACTTAGAGTTATAAGGGTTAGATGATGATCCTAAAAGTGGAAAAGCGCACATGTAAGCTGTTTGTTCTCAGACCCGTGGAGTTAATATGGCAAGAGGTGCAGTGAAGGGGTAAAGAATGGGGTCTGGCCTCTAATTTGGGATCTATCATTTATTTACTGTGTGATATCACACAAGTATTTACCTTTTCTGTGCCTCAGTTTTCTCATTGTTATTCCACCCTTCCCCAGGGGGATAACAGTAGCTATGTCCTAAGGTTGATGATTAGGAAATGTCAACTGCTCATTACAATAGCCCCTCTTATCCACTATTTCACTTAACAAAGTTTAAATATCCACGGTCAACCAGGGTCAAAAAATACTGGGACAGCAAAGTATTTTGAAGGAGAGAAAGAGAGGGAGGGAGAAAGACCGAGAGCGAGAGTGAGAGCAAGAGCGAAGAGAGAGAATACCCATAACATTTATTATGGTATACTGTTACTGAGGTAGGAAGTTCATAAGTTTGCTGCTTGGAAATGAAAGTTGCTGAAGTTGCTAAGTTCACTGCTTGGATACTGCTGCTTGCTGGGGCGGAAAGCTGCTGGGAAAGTCTCTGTGCTGTACTGCTTGTCCACAATAGTAGCTATGGTTACCTTGACCCCCTTCCTAAACAATAAAGTTTATGATGGATGGGGTACATAAGTTTCCTTACACAAACTGTATAAAAACCTACAATTCCTGTAATTCGGGGCTCAGATTTTTGGGAGTTATCCCACTGGGCCTGCCAGTGTGACCGTTAAATCTCTCTCTCTCTCTCCACCTCTCTGAGTGCTGCCTGATTTCTCTGGGAAATTTGCCGTAACATACAATTGTTGTGTTATTATTAGTCGCTGTTAGTCTCTTCCTGTGCCTAATTTATAAATTAGACTTTATTATATGTGTGGATGGACAGACAGTCCCAACTTACAATGGTTCGACTTACATTTTTCGAAAAGTGGTACTCTTTAGAAACAGCAGTAAGATACTCTCTGGTGAACCTGGGCATCTACCACTAGCAGCAGCTCCTGGCCAGCATTTTCAACTTAGACCATTTAAGTTGGTTTATCAGGACATAACCCTTCTGTAAGTGAAGGGAGATTTGTATAGAAAACAAGGCAGCTTTCCTGAGACAAAGGCTAAAAGGATAGTAGGAGGAGGGCCACCTGCTTACCATCAAAGCCTGACTCTGTAAGGGGTGTGAAAGCCAGAAAACAAATTGATATGTACAAATGGAAAGGAATTTTGTTCATGCGCAAACCCTGCAACTATCGGTAAATATCACCATGCAAATATTTATATTTTATTTTATTTATTTATTTATTTTTTTTATTTATACATACAAGCTGGGGTACAGGCCAGAGGCATGGGGCGGCGAGAGGGTCCACCAGAGACAGAGCGGGGAGCAGAACAGGCAGATCAGAAATACACTGCTGAGGGGAGCAGCGGGCAAGGCAGGAGAGGTCTGTTGCACCATGTGGGATTCTCCCCGGCAGGGCGTCGAACTTGCGTCGCCGCTGCCGACAGCTCCACAGCCCAGCGCTTAACCGCTGCGCCACCGGGGAGGCCCTCAAATATTTATATTTTAAAAAATAATCTGCATAGGAAAATCAGGATGCTTGCTGTAACATAAAATGAGATTTCATGATATAATAAAGTATATGTTATTATAAGTTTTAAAAGAAGGAAGAGAACCCATTAAGGAACTACTCTAGGTATCCAGAGAATGCTAATGTTCCTGTTTTGGTCATCTATCCTCGCTAATACAGCTCACAGGGACTACTAGAAGCTTCTGTGACTGGGAAATAAAGCACATAAACCAACATTTACTTAGCCTCCTGTAAATGATGGAACTAACAAATAGCTTGAAGCTTCACAATTTGCGAAGAGACAGTCATCACCTGGAATACTGGACCACATCTGAGTATATGCAAAGGATGGAAATTATAATCATTTTTCAATCTTGAGAGCTAGAAGGAGACACTGCACCAGACCTGCCAATTTTATTATGGTGCCTCTAAGCTGCCAATCACTATCCAGTTACTATTGGCATTTCTATTAGGAAGGAGGAAGGGGAGAGAGGAGGAATTGAATGGAGGACAAAAATCTTAGCCCTCAAAAGTACACTTACATATTTACAGTTAATATTTTCTATGCTTTGATGATTTGGCAAGCGCAATGGGACAGACTAAAGTCCAACTTTCTTTGACATTTATCTCAGCTTATCCTTGTCCCCAGATACAAACTCAACAGGAAGCATCGCGCAAAATACTCCATGATATATGCACCTTAAATCAATGTGCTCTTTTATATATGGTGTCCCTCCAAATTAATAATGAGTTGTGATTTATTGAGGGATTTCTCCCCAAAAGGATGTAAAAGGTTTCATTTAGGTGATAGACATTTAGTTTCTGTTGGTGACAAAGTCCAATTTTCCAGCAGGTGATTACCTAGGACATGGAGTACGTAAGCTATGATCACATGGACAAAGATTATTCTTCACTGACTGGGAGGATCCCATCTGAAGACAGAACCCTTGACCTTAAACACACAAATACAATACATTCACCAACTGAACTCTGTGCAAAAGGAAAGCATTTTTAATAGGAAACAAACCTGGTTGCCTAATACTTTTAATTCAATACTAAATTACACTTGGCACTTTTGACCCAAGCTTTTAAATAAGTCTACTGGTTTGGAAAAATATATATTAAAAACACTTTAGGTATTTGGGAAAATATTTTAATTATTACATTGGAGGATTATTGCTAATTTTCTTAGGCGCAATCATGCTGTCGTAGTTTTACATGAAAATATTCTTATTCTTAGAAGTTGCAACTGAAATATTTAGGGATCCAGTGTGATGTCTATAACTTTTAAAGGATACACACTCCCACACATTGACACACACACAGAGAGGAAATATTGTAAATTACTAACAATGCAGAAGATATTTGGTTACTCATTGTATTATTCTTTCAATGTCTCTGTATTTAAAATATTGTTCATAGTAAAACTTTAAGAAAAATACTTTCTCTTTCACAAGTTAGGGCAGTTCAATGAAAACAAACACTCCAGGCAGTACCAATGTTCAAAATTCAACAGAATAAAAGAGAGAAGAGGTCCTTTTCCAAGTTAGGTTGCAACAGAAGATGAATGTGTTTGAATTTACTTCATACACTCATATATTCAACAAATATTTATCGGATATTTACTTTGTGCTACATAAGGTAAGGGTAAAATGATAATCAGAAAATCCTCCAGGAATCTGTAATTCAATAGAGAAAAAAAGTAAATATTGCCCGCTTGCCTCCAGCATTCTTTCATTCTCTTCAACAACTCTTAATCATCATTGAATGCAACTACATTTCTGCTCAAAATCTTTATCATCCCTCCTTTGGATCACTGCAAATTGTTTCACACTTGATAGTACTACTCCCCAGCTCAAACTCTCCTGTCTTTCTACTGGCCTCAGATTTCCATGATTAGTTAGGTTTCCATTATCTCCCCAGGTTTATCTGTCACCACATCACAACTTAAAATTTACCCCCAATCTACACTAGCTACCTTTCTACTGTCCACATTACTATGTTCCCGCTCACCAATTTTAGGGTTTGCCTAATGTAGTCTCTCTGGTTGAATCACACTCTCCACACCCACTCCTCTTTTATCTTTGACTGTCTACCTCTTATGAGACCTTTAAGCCTCATACTGTTTGCCAGGTCCTCCCTGGTGGCCTACGGGTTAAGTCTCAGAGCTATCACTGCTATGGCCTGAGTTCCATCCTGGACAGGGAGCCCACCCACATATGGCACAGCAGACCTCTCCTGTCTCACCCACTGCTCCCCTTAGCATTATATTTCTGTAAATTCTCCCGTTCTGCTCCCTACTCTGTCTCTGGTGAACCCCCTCACTCCCCATACCTCTGGCCTACACCCAGTCCTTTTATGCAAAAAAAAAAAAAGAAAAAAGAAAAAAACCTCATACTATTTGTCACTTTCCTTGTCCTCCTAAGTCACCCCCTTGACAATATCATCATCTACTCTCCTTATCATTCCACATAACATGCCATATTGCAATTGTGAATTTAATAGCCAAGTCAGTTCTTAAAAATTAAGTCTGCTTCTCACTATGAACTCTGGTATCACTGATAAGATAAGGACAATAAGGGCCTCCCTGGTGGCGCAGCGGTTGAGCGCGGCGCTGTGGAGCTGTCTGCGGTGGGAGTTCAACACCCAGCTGGACAGCCGGGGAGAATCCCACATGGTGCGGCAGACCTCTCCTGCCTTGCCGATGCTCCCCTCAGCAGTGTGTTTCTGATCTGCCTGTTCTGCTCCCCACTCTGTCTCTTGTGAACCCTCTCGCCGTCCCACACCTCTGGCCTGTACCCCAGCTTGTGTGTATAAATAAAACAAATCTTAAAAAAAAAAAGACAAGGATAATAATATTCTTTGTACATGGGTAACCTGAAATCAATGGTTATCATCACACATCGCCATGGAGAAAATGCCTAGTTAAGAATTCCCAAACGAGATGAGATAGCAATATATAAGCTGCTTTTTGCTTTGAAATATAATATCCTTAGGAACAGATAAGAAGTAAAAGCGCAACCGTTTTATACCTGCCTGGTATGATACCATCTGCCTTTAAGAGGTGTGCACATGCGCACATGGGTAAAACGACATGAACTAAGTAGAAAGTTCATAATCTGACAGTATCCTTATTGACCCTCCTAGTTCTTTGTCGATCTATTCACTGGAAAGCCCTTCCTGGGACTTCTGGTAATAAAAATTATTGTAACTAGAGGATACTTCACGCTTTACTGTGTATCTTGTTACTGAGTGCTCCTTTCTATGCTCCTCTTTCTCTTTTCCCTTCTGTCATGGATTATTAATTATGGCGGACTGTAATTTATTAGCCTTCTTGCACAGTATTTATTTCTTCAGCGTATCACTGAAATGAGCTAATTGTCAAAGCCATAACCCTGCCACAATCCCTGTCACAGTTTCCCATTTAAACACTTGATATTTCGCTCAGCCTACATTTGTCCCTTACACCTTCAAAATACCAAACTAATGCAGTGCTGTCAATTACACTCTATTTATAGTAGTGCCATGCTATCTGAAGTTTGAAATTTAGCTTAAAGGTACTCCAAGGATAACATACATCGTCATGTGTGTATCTTTAAATATTCCCTTTATGGTTTTAAAAGCTAGTTCACATAATATGCCAGTAACTTAGATGACAATTCACTTTTGTTTGAGAAATGAGGAGTAATCCTGATTTACATTTTTATTATTCATTTATAGTGTATCACAAAAGCATGTTTACCTGGCAGTCTTTCCTCTTCCAAATATCTTCCTGATCCTTCCAAATATCTACAGAAATTTATATTCATAATAATAAATTTGAAGAACCTATAAGATCCAAAATATTAAATTATGGTCATTGGATTTTTAGTTCTGTTAATCCCTTTTGAAATGCCATACATGTCTGAGGTGTCCTAGGTGAGTTTATAATTTGATTGTCATAGTTAAGAAAGGTATTTCTCTTCAGTTACCAGGGAGAATCTGATAATGAATGTTCCACCAACTGCCCTTTAGCTGTACAGTTCACTGGCAATACATGTGAATATTGTTCACAGCTAGCTTTAAACAAGATTTCCTACATCCTTCTATACTCTGTTGTCAATCCCAGTTTCTGCATTCTTCCTTCACAGAAACTGAGGTACAAAGTAGTCATAATTCTACATAAACTGCATGAAACTTGGCCTTGAATGTTTGAGTTTCTTAACTGGTGCTTGTTATGCTCCCATAAACTTATTCTTTAATCCAAATCCTATTAGGATTGGATAAAAATTAGCAATTCTACCTGACTAATCCAGGAAAGGAACATGCAATGTGAGTCAGTTTAGATTTTAGTTTGTTTTAAAGTAAGCTTTACATTTCTGAAGCTGTTGATTACAACTGCAAGAAAGGACGAGAAGCCAAAATGCTTTTTTTTAAAACTCAGTGAACATATGTCCTTTTTAGTAACAGAAATCTTACTGTAAACAGAAACTTTGAAAAATAAAAAAGGAATAAGGGTAATACTATAAAATCACTGTACTTTTTCTTGATTACCAGAAATAATTTCTATTAATGTTTTGAATTGTCTTTTCAATCTCCTGTTACACATTCCCATAGCATCAGGCACTTTTCTCCTTCTAGTAGTCATCACTCTTACATTAGTTTAACATTTGTTCACCCCTAGATCTAAATCTTCTGGAAGCAGGACTTTGCTTTTGGCACTGTCATATCCAGAGTGCCTAGTACAGCATCCATATAACAGCGCGCATTCAATAAATGCTAGTTATGGGAAGATGGCTGATTTCTATGTTCCATGCTCTGTATAATCCTACTTTTGGGAAGCTAGTATACATATATATACACACAATGATTGGTTCCACATTCTAATTCTAGCTTAAAACTATATATACATCCTTGATAAATCTTCAAGGAAATATTTTCCAACCTAGTAAAGATTCCAAACCAAATTGCACACATAGATATCCAGCAAAAAACACATCTAAATATTGATGCTGTAGTTGCTTTATTTATAGTATCACAGCTTCTTAATTTGTAACAATTTTTCAATAGGAAAGCAGTTGAATTGCAATGCTTTCATGAGAATAACTAACATTTTAACAAAAAAATTGGGGTCCTAACACAGAACATATCACTAGCCTATCTAGAGGAGTGGGGTATTCTAAAAAATTTTAAAACTAACAAATGCATAATTGTAATGGTAACAGATACTTTTGTTATGTATTATCTTATTATTGAGGTAATAGTGGCTAACAACACTGTGTATGATTTAGGGGTATAGGTTCAAACCTCTTCAGGTATCTGTTACCACACCACACCCACCAGCAAGGCACCCATAGTCCTCCACCATGGTCCACTGGGTCCCCTCAGAATGCTACCCCTCACCCTCACCCTTCCTTTCTGGTAGTCTTGATGCAGCAGTTGAATTCGTCGGATTTGCTTTGGGTTAGTTTTGCCAGATACTTTGTTTTGTTTCTTTATATTCCACATGAGTGAAATCATCCACTATTTGTCTTTTTCCTGACATATCACTTAGCGTAAGCCCCTCCAGTTGTGTCCATGTTGGGTGACAAGCGCTTCAATGCGAAAAAAAAGTTATAGGATCTCTCATGCAATGCCTAATAACTCCATATTTTTTCAGAAGATTTTAAACAGGAGTAAAATTAAAATACTTAAAGTATTTAAAAGTATTTAAGTATTTAAAATGATGTCTTGTGTTCACTCTACAATTCCCCATGAGTGCCCAAACCTTGATAATTACCATATATAATTATTATCTCTTTTCAATCCTCTTTTCCATTGAGATAGTTCATTTTTAAATTTTAATATATGCAAGGCATGTTCTAGGCACATTCTAATTGCTATCCCTTTCTATAGTTTCAATGCTTCATATTGGTTTTCCTCTTCCATGTCTGACCATGATTTCTTGTCCTTTTAATGTACTATGTACATTCATGATGTACTATGTACATTCATAATGAACTATGTAAATATTCATGATCTTTCCTCTTTTCATGCTATGAGCTCTCCTCAGGCATGTCACATACTTTCATGTTTCAGTTTACAGCATCCACAGAACCAGGTTTCCAACATCCTGGTCACTTACCCCTTTTATACTCTGAAATGTTGGACACTTGCCTCACACATCTTCCATAACCTACATCCTCTCACCCCAACCGTTCACCCATTATTCATTCCTCAGGATGTATAATCAAATGAAAATATCCCACCAATAGAATGACTAAATCAAGTATTTTATGCTCTGATCAAAGCTTCCTATTTTTCCAATTTCTTCTTGAACTATTTTCTTACCACAATTTTTCTAAGTTTTGTTAGTCCTCTAGTCCTCTGACCTGTTATCTTCCTCCTGACAACCAAACATTTGACTAAATTTCCTTTCTTCTACAGCTTATTACTATGGTGCAACACTTCAATATTCTTTTGCAAATATTATAAACTCCTTGGCTAATTGTTCTTCTGTCCTACTTAGTCACCAAGTCTATTCCACATTCTGCTGGAGAAATCCCATGATGGTATATATTCATGACTATGAACCTTAAAAAGATATTATGTTACTTAGAAAACTCTCCAATTCTTCACTATGATAATTCCTAAATGCTACCATCATTCTCAAAACTCTGGTTAATTATATTTGTGCTAAGTGCCATGAGAAAACTGGGTGCTATAAGAACATATAATAGATGAACAGACCTGACGTATGTTTAAAGTGAGACTTAAGTAAGAAAAGTAGGAGTTTTTCAGGCAAGGGTGTATATGTGTAGAAGAGGTTTCAGTAAGAGTATGGAGAATGCATGTCATGTTCAAGGAAATGAGAAATGATTTGTGTCAATACAAATAAACAAATATAAGGTAAGACAGAGGGCAAGTAGAGCCTTGTTAATCATGTTAATTGGCCATTTTCCATTTAGTCATTGGCCATACCAAATGGCCAATCACGGTAATTGGCCATTTTTCTAACAGAGGGACATTTTAAGCAAGCAACTATATGATTAGATTTATTTTTTTATTTAAAAAAATACTTAATTTTGGCATTAAAAAAAAGATTGCTCAACTTTGCAGAGCTGGAGTGCCAGTGTTCCTACTGATGAGGAGCAGGTAGCTGGACTAGAGAGAGAGATCATGGTGGATGCAAGGAAGAGATTGGAACCATATGATCTTTGAACCCTAAAGTCAGCTTCAGGCCCAAAGGAAGACCCTAATTTAGTCCCTTCCATATGGGCTGCATCTATGAAGAGGACAACAGTTCCATCACAGGGTGCAGGCTGCACAAAGGTGAGCCCCAGCAATGCCCCAGCTTCAAAAACCATTCCAAGTTGGTCCCACCAGTTGGCCCATTGAACCTCTGGACTCATTTACAAAATGTGCTGAAAAGATTCTTTTTTCCAAGAAAGGGTAGCCATTGCATTGGCACCTCTCCTATTAAAAAAAAAAAAGATTGTTCAAAATTGATGGGGGCATGGGAAGAGGTAAACGTAGGTGGAGCTGAAGCCTGATGAGATCGTGCTGAGAAGTGAGTGTGAAAAAAGGGAATGGATTTGCAAAATCATCTTCATCATCTTTCTAATTTGTTTAGGATACAGAATATTTTTTTGGTAGAAAGATGTGAAGTCTTAGGGAGATCACTTTCATTTGGAACATATTTGCATATGGAGTATGGATATTGGAGAGGGAGGCAAGAGTGATGATGGTAAGAGAGAGGAAGTATTGCCAAAGATTTGGGGAAACCTAAGACACTGCTTCTCTCAGAAGGCTTACATAATCATTAGGTGCATGTACCCTTGAGAGATTCCCCTTTACTCCAGAAAAGAATTATGTCACAATATAGAAGTGAGGGGAAGGGTTGGGGGAGAGGTCTAGGAGCACGTGGCTTATGTGCACCTTGGAAAATGGTTGTAGAATAAAAATATCTTGAACTAGAGTAGTGGAAGTTTAGATGCAAAGACAGTGCAAAAGAAGAGTCTGTTTTACATGGTGGTTAGGTCAATACAGAGAACGAGGGCTGAGGGAAATGCCAAGGTTTTACACCTCATAAGGTATGTGTGAAGTAGTGGTGCTGATTTTGGAGATAAAAGTGCTGATGCTCTACTTCAGCCCTACAGATGATTTTTCATTCCTCTTAATGAGGCAGAAACAAAGACCAGGAGACATAGGACAAGGGATGAAATGGAAAAACTCACCTCTTTACAGAAGCTGCCATTTTGTGGCTTATTTTTCTCAACGTTTCCCACAGTGGCATATCTATGCACAGGAAAGTCTAAAGTTATTAACCAATTCTGTCATGAGTGGCATAAAGAAAACAGTCACAATGACCCACACATTGATGACTGTTGTTCTATAGTAGGAGAATGAGTCAGAGTAAACTATACAGTTTGGTTGTAAAAATGAAAGTATTTCCTTGGAATAAATTCCATTTCTAGAAATGTATCCCAAGGAATGAGAAGCAAAAAAATATAAGAATGAGGCTGTTCATGGAAGAATCTTTAAAAGAGTAAAATATTTGAAAATGACCTACATGTTCAATTAAGTTAAATCATTAAAGTGCCATATGTCTATACAAGGAAATTACCATGGAGATAGTTAAAAAATATCCAGAGATACTGATCTATATATATCAAGAAAGATGTTTACAGTACAGGCAAAAGCTAACAAGTTACCAAATATGCATGGTACATATCATTGCATTAAAAAAAAAAACACACACTCAATAAAAGTCTGAAAAGAAATACAACCAGAGAAAACAACAACAAAAACAAACCCACAACATTTTGAAAAGATGGTAATCAGTGTTACATATGAGAGTGAAACTGTGCTTGCTGTCTTGTTTATTTTTTTTCTTATTTCTATTCACTTGTATTTTCTAATTACTTGGTTATTGATATAGATTGTCTCTTAAGAGGAAACCATTTTTAAGCTTAAAGATGCAAATCTAAATAACTTGGGCTAATACATATAAGTGTTCCCACCCATCTGCATATTAAATGGGCTATTCATGGTAAAAAGGAAGCTAAATTGAAAATTTGGAATAAAATGAGTAAATGAAAAACTATTTTAGATTTAGGATACCATGTTTTCTTCTTAATGCAATCCTATGTTAAAAGGTCCTCTAAGAAGTATGAAAGTGTTAATGTACATCTTAAAGTACATAACACAAAGGAAGCTATAGCAACTAAAAATGGCCCTTCAAAATTGGACAGATGCTTATGCAAGATCCAATTAGTGGCAACCTCCTTCAGAGTTGAGACAAGGCAGCCATTTCCATTAGAGTGATGCTTAGTTCAGATCAGAGGTCATTCTTTTTGGAACTCAGGTCTCTCCATGATGGATCCAGCTCAGTTTAGGATACTTGGGACCTTAATATGTAAAATACTTATGAAAGTGCCTTTAGCATGGCACAGTCACTGAAGTGAATAAGTTAATGAAAGAATAGCACACTGTAAGCATGAGAAATTTTGAGCTGATTGTGACAAAATAATAATATCATAAAAATAGTAAAAAGGGCCTCCCTGGTGGTGGAAGGGGTTAAGTCTCAGCTCTATGAAGCTGTCCACAGCCACTGCAGCCTGAGTTTGATTCCCTCTCGGACCAGGAAGCTTCCCACATGGCGCAGCAGACCTCTCCTGTCTTGCCCGCTGCTCCCCTCAGCAGTGTATTTCAGTCAATTCCCTGTTCTGCCCCCATTTCTGTCTCTGGTGAATCCTCTCACCGCCCCCTCCCACACCTCTGGCATACACCCAGCTCTTGTATGCATAAATAAATAAATAAATGTCTGAAAGAATAGTAAAATAGTTGCTATAAGCTAATGCAAATACATAGACCTGAATCTACTAAAAGTGCACTTTTGAATGATGTGAGAAAAATGTCTCAGCTCAGTGTGCTACAACAAAGTCTACAGAATATGTATCTTAAACAATAAACATTTACTGCTCACAGTTCCGGAGAACAGAAGTTCAAGGTCAGGGTGCCAATTAGGCTAGTCTCTTGGTAGGGACTCTTTTTCCTGCTTATATCCTCACACGGCCTAATCATTAACCAATTCTGGAGACTTCTACCCTCATAACCTCATGTTAATTCCCCAAAATGCTCCTCCAAACATCATTGCAATGAGGATCAGGACTGCAACATATGAGATTTGGGGGGATACAAACGTTCAGTAAATAGTGAAAACAAGATAATTTACTGGAGCAGAATGATTACTTGATAACATCATCACTGGTTACAAATTAATTGATGTCATTGATCATATACAGAAAAGCAGGGACCCATAAAGGCTGTTAGCATGAATGCCGAGGAAAAGGAGATGCCAGGGAGAAAACTTGGCTCTGCCGATTCAAGATGTCCCCCAACGGGCATGCTCGCTCTGATTGCTCTCGCCAGCCCCCGTGGCAGGTGACCCTCCTTCAGAGGCTGTTATATCAGGTTATTACAGGGCAATGCCACTAGACATTTAAACATTACAACACCCCCAGCGACCACCCTTTCTCTCACTCAGTATTTACTCAATAGCTTCTGATTGCGGCCTCCCTAGGGGCGCAGCAGTTAAGGGCTGCACTGTGGAGCTATCAGCAGCGGAGATGCGAGTTTGACGCCCAGCCAGGGAGAATCCCACATGGTGCGGCAGACCTCTCCTGCCTTGCCCGCTGCTCCCCTCAGCAGTGTGTTTCCTTCCATCTGCCTGTTCTGCTTCCCACTCTGTCTCTGGTGAACCTTCTCACCGTTCCACGCCTCTGGCCTGCACCCCAGCTTGTACGGATAAATAAATAAATCTTTAAAAAAAATAGCTTCTGATTGCAATGTGGTTTCCCAAACATTTCCTACAGGGAAGGAATGTACTGCTCTTGCAGACTTGAAAAGTCCATGGGAGAGCTATATTCCTTCTCTCAATTACCTGTGGTCTCATTTATACAAACCACCTCATATGAGCTCATCTGGTATATGTTGATATTTAGGGGTGAAATACAATCTAGAAATGTTGAAAATGTCGATTAAACAGACTGAGATCTCCTAACTATTTTACTCATCAGAGAATTTGGCCCCTTGCTCACACTCTCCCTCTTTATTTCAAACACCACCATCCCTGTGGGTGCTTTCAGTAACTGTATGGATGGCCCATTCAACATTCTGGCCTCTTGGTTCTTTGACATGCCCGTATTTCATTAGCTTTTCTTCACCATCCTGCCAACAGCTCCCAGGACCTAGATCTTGTGATCCCCTGAAAATGCTTTCCGTTTCAAAACATTAACTCTGATTTCTTGTTCTCTAACGACAGCTTTTCCTCCTTCTACTTTGCTAATTCACTACCTGCAAGCTGACCACTTCTTCAGGTTCCATAAGGAATCAGAGCAATTCAGTTTTATCACAGACTTTTGTAGTTGTTTTGTAAAGGTTTTCAGTCATTCAACTTTCTTTCTTACAGTAATAAGAAGCATACAACACAAAACGAACCATCTTAACTATTTTGAACTGTACAGTTCTGTGTTGTTAGGTGCATTCCCCTTGTGGCTCGACCATCCATCTGCAGAATTCTACCTTTTGTAAAACTGAAATTCTGTACCCATTAAATAAGAACTCCATATCCCCCCCACTCACACCCCTAATTCCAGCCCCTGAAAACCACCATTCTACTTGTGTCTCGATGAATCTGATTGTTCTAGGTGCTTCATATATGAGGAATCATACACATGATTGGCTTATTTCCCTTAGTATAATGTCCTCAAGTTTCATTCATGTTGTAGAATGTGCATAAATTTTCTTCCTTTTTTGAGGTGGAATAACTTACTTGTGAGGCTTTGTAACTTATTTATGAACTAAACCATCACTAAAACAATTCCTTAAATATTTACCATTTATCACCTACCTCTGCTTTGTCTGAAAGTGGTAGTGATAATTCATACCTACATTGTGACGGTGATTTTTGATTAATCTATTTTACACTTGTAAAATGCAATTCATCCATTAGATGTCCTGTCAATGAGTATGAGTACTCTATTAGTGCTGGCTAGCTGGCCTCTGTCTTGGACATGCAAAAGTGTGTAAGGTATTCCCTTAAGAAAGATCAGATTAATAATGTGGTTTTCAAATATAGTTTTTCAAAGGATTTATAATTAATTGTATGGCCCACTCTCCTCTCATTTAGGCACCTGGGAGAATTTTACTTCCCTATTCTTTTGCAGCTACAAGACTAGCTTTGGTGAATGAATTGCAGAAGAGACTGTTTTTGTTCAGGCTGAAGTAATGTAGGTGTGCTTCTGGCCAAAGCTGTCTCTTTCTTTGCTGCAATCAACTAAGGAGGCCACTAGTTCCAGATGGTACAGTTATAGGCTAGTGCAACTAATAACGATCACTGAATAGCCATATGGAAGGCAGGTACCCTGGAAAGTTGCCTTGAACCTCAACAGACATTTTGTAAGCAAGAAATAAACCATTGAAATTTGTGGGATTCTTGTAACATAACCTAGCCTATCCTGATTAATACAACAGTAGACTAAGTAAACTGTAAGCTAGTAGACATCCATTGATCACACATCTATTAAGAAAGAATGAGGCTGATAAGTGTTAATATAGAAAGATCCTTCAAATATTTTAACTTCAAAAAGCAAGACACAGAATAGCGTATATAGTATGTTACCACTGGTATAAAATACAAACACACACTTACATAGGCACTAAATGTGTGAAGATACACCAAAAATCCTGGTAAGAATGGTTAAATGGTCAAAAGAATAGAATAAATTTGATGGACAAGAAATCATGCAGAAATCAGATGGACAAGATTTGACAGCTGGTAAGTATTTGGAGTATGGGGAAGGGCCGAATCAAAGAAACCTATCCAGAATTTCCATGAAGGCAAGAATTTATGTCTTGTTAAATCATCGCTGGCAGGGATGGACAGACTGATGATGTAAGGTAATAATAACTGGTGTTTGCAAATAATTGCGATTTGTACTATTTTTATTTATTTATTTTTTATTTTAAAGATTTATTTATGCATACTATGCTGGGGTACAGGCCAGAGATGTGGGACGGTGAGAGGGTTCACCAGAGACAGAGTGGGGAGCAGAACAGGCAGATCGACGGAAATACACTGCTGAAGGGAGCAGTGGGCGAGGCAAGAGAGGTCTGCAGCGCCATGTGGGAATGTCCCCGGCCGGGCGTCGAACTTGCCTCACCATTGCTAACAGCTCCACAGGGCAGCGCTTAACCACAGCGCCACCAGGGAGGCCCTGTACTATTTTTAGATGGAGGTAATGTCTTTTGTTTTGTATGTAATGAAATTTGTAAATAATTTCTTTATTTTTGTTTTGGCCTACTCGCCACTTGTACTGCTACTTATTTAATAAGAACATATTTTGAAAAGATAAAATCAGAGCACAGAACTATGGAGCTAAGGAATGAAACAACACTTTCAGGTTTATCAAATAGTCAATGACTGGGACTTAAAGGTCTTTGCAACTTGATGACTTACTTTAGAATTCAAAAGTCACTTTACAGGAAATAATTTGGGATTTAGGGTTCAATAGCATTTATGTAAAGATTTTTTGGTGTTTTTTTTTTTTTTTTTTTTTAGAATTTTCCAAATACTAGCATTCATTTGTTTAAATTTATTATCTAAGGTTTGGTTACATTCTCTTCTCTTTGTGTGTGTACTTTAATTTTGCATTAATATACTACAGATAGCACTGCGCACAAGAAATATCACCCTTCTTTTTCTTGAGAATTTTGAAGATATTTTCAAGATGCAAACCACGCAAGTTCTATCGTGTGTCATAGAATGATTTCTAATCTCTTAAACATGTAAGAGGAAGACAAACTGCTTGGTATGGTGGGAGCCTTTTAAAGGTAAGCAACCCAGTTCTTTATCCAAACAAAGGCGTTGAGAGCCTTCCTGTAACCAGATGAGGCAGAGGGAATCACCTTTCTTCTTCACAGGAAAAGGTAGCCCAGCGATCCAGAAAGGGATAGGGGAGCCATCCTGCCAGCAGTAGAGCTCTACCTCCTACTCACTATACTATGGCGAGGGGACAAGCGTACCTTACCAATTCTATGGACAACTTGCCAGAGACATGGGGCAGCAAGAGGGTTCACCAGAGACAGAGTGGGGAGCAGAACAGGCAGAAATACAGTGCTCAGGGGAGCAGCGGGCTAGGTAGGAGAGGTCTGCCGAGCCATTTGGGAATCTCCCGGCCCGGCATCGAACTCGTGTCTCCGTCACAGTCACCGCTGCTGCAGACAGCTCCACAGCACAGCGCTTAACCGCTGCGCCACGAAGGAGGCCCTGAAATCATGAGCTTTTACCAGCTAAACTGTTAGCTGTAACTCAGTCTTTCCACCTTGACCCAGAAGATTTCTAACGGGTGCCTGGGCGTGCCTGGTCTCCACACTTTCCGGGCTGTTCGCATAGCTGGTACCTTGATATCTTGTGTGGGCTGAGAAAAGCTTTTCCCATGACCCTTCCACATTCAGATCTATTCCTGCCCTTTTTTAGCAGCTGACCTCACTGATAACTTTTCTCTTGAGGATTTCTCTACATGAGGATTTATCCTCACCACTTTGACTATGCTGCCTCTGGCTGCTTAGGGAAAGCACTTCACCTTGCCCTGCTTGACCTCCACCTTCTCTCAGACAGTATACCCCGATCCCCGAAATGAAATATAGGTCAGTAATTAGGAGATTTCAAGTGACTGCATAAGAAAAATCATATGATGAGTCACCTTCAGCATCACAAGGGCATCAACTTGTCACTGCATTTGTGGTCACTCCCACCCCCAATCTCTTGTCAATAAATTGTAAGGGTTGCCAAAATTCTTTCACAACCTTGGAATCACATTTAATTGAAACAAGGCTGTTTTAAAATATAAATTGCTTTCGCAGAATCATAGATTTTTAGAAAAGATTTTTCTTGTTATTTTACTTATAGGTTGATGTAATTATTTTTCACAAATAAAGCAGATGTTAATTAGTGTGATACTAGAAAGTTAGGGTTTTTTTATGTTGTCTTTTTCAGTGGAAGGCTTCCAGCTTCTCAAGCCCCTTATTATCAGGGCAGAATATCCCATCGGTAATCTCTTCTGCTACAGAAACCACAGTCATCAAATATTCCACCGTCACGCTCCTGGGGGCTTTCGTTCAGGCATGTGACTAAGACTCTGTTCATTCAGAAATTTCTCTTGAGAAATGTGGGGACATCTGAAAACCATTCACAGTGATTTATCCAAGGGATTTTTCTGAAAAGAGGGAGGCCATTGTCCTTACCGTCCATCCTTATTGAAACTCATTTCTCTAGACTTACAAGACTTTACAAGGAGTCAAGTTTCAGAGCGCTTGGGAGGTTTAACAAGTCATGCACATAAGGAAAAATCCTACACGACACAAGTTTGTGTGACTAAAAAGCATCCCAGATATTCCTTGTGTTGCACCTACGCACCTCCTTGCCCTCGCGTTTAGTAGCCACGACTTTTGATGTTAGATTCACTTCCCCTAACCTTCACTGTAAACAGGGATATATGGTAACTTTCTGCAAATTAGGAAAAGAGTGTCTTTCAAGATACTTTACTGACATCTGTCAGAAAAATTGTGATTATAAAATGTTGATTTTATAAGAACAAGACACTTTATTGCTTTAAGCTGAGAAAGGTGACATAGATACAAGATTCCATAATGTAACAGTCCACATTCCACGTGGCATGCCTGAGACCCTCTTGTCAGCTTGTTTTCCAGTAGCATGAAGAGTCCCAACAGGCTGGGTGAAGGTTGTTGCTTCCAATTCAGTGGAACCACAATTGTTTATCTGGTAGAAAAAAATCTTTAAATACTAAGAATTCTAAATCACCAGAGCCCCAAGAAGAAAGGACATTGGATCATTAAGTTTGATAATAAGAGGTGGTATTCCCAGTTCCACCCATTGGCCCTCAGACCCATACATTACTACAGGAGAAGAAAGCTGCTAAGCATTTGTCTTTGTTGAGAGCACATAGTGCATCTCAGACTCACACCTAGATTGTCAAGATCTTGCTTCCTAAGCTAAGTAACTGAATATTCCATAAGCATCCTGCAATTCTGTAAGACAAACTACTTTTAAATAATGGTGCATATGGACCTATGGTCCCATGGGAATCAGCATATTGCCTTATTTCACTAAAAAGTAAACTGAATAAAGGTCAGATTTGGAAAGAGAAGTTCCTAATGGAAAAGCATTCACTCAATCCATAGAGAGCACTGCATATGGTCAGGAAAAGCAAATTCCATTCCAAATAAATGTTTATTCCAGTGAAGACAAAGACTGCCCCTCTGTGAACAAATGTAATCAGCCTGTTGTCACGTGCCTTTCTGGCCCCCCCCCCCCCCGAATCGGGGATCACGTCAGAGGTGCATGTCTAGCTACTACATATGTCAAGTGGCACATTTAGCAGTGACAGTCACCAGATCTGCCTGGCTGAGGCACTGTCCACAGTTGAGTCTTTGCTAGTTTCTATGTGTCTCAGTGTCTTTGTTTATGAGCTCATCAAGCAAGCACAAGAGTGTCTCAGTGAACTGCAAATATCTCCTTTATGATGGGGACTTTGTGAATGGAGTCCTAAAGACAGGTTTAGTCTCTACCAGAGCCCAATAACCAGCCCAAAGCTGTTTCTCTGAAGAAGAGTAATTAGTTGGCAAAGAGGATGCGCTCATGCTCCAGCACCCTGGGGCCTCACTGTCATTTGTTTATTGGCATTTTCAGAGGGTTTAGAGAGCAGTCCAATCTGCTACAGAAACTCTGAGTGCAGTCTACTCACTAGATCATGAAGACCAAGTAGCAGAGCTGCTTGTAGTAAAATGTGGGTTATCTAGGTTCCAGGTCCCAGTCAAAGTTTCTAACCATTTGGATCACCTTGTAAATGAAGCAAATGAACACACCCATATTTTATGTTGCTTCCAAATTCCAGTGAGACCTCTTAAGTGTTATGCCTCCTTCCTATCTTTTAATTTATCAGATGTAAGGTATAGACACCTGTCCTTCATAGTGATGAAGACATCCCTAATGAGCTTCAGACAGGTGGGCCTAAAGTCACTGCTTCTTTGTATTCCTGGGTCTTATCAACAGAACACATGTTATATAGATCACCATGATGCCATGTCGACCAAACTGTGGCGCAGAGTTTGAGTTGGTGTAATCCTGAGACAAGTATAATATTGTTCTTTCCAAGTGAAAACTTTTTATTTGCTCCAGTAAAGAAACTTTATCTGGTTTGGCCACAATGACTTGAAAAAAATGATTAGGTTTATGATAGCCAAGTCGATGAGTGTTTATGAAGTATTTTCTGAGTCCCAGGTGATTTCTACATAGGTCAAGCCAGTTATTTCTGCATCTGTTAAGTCTCTGAAGGTAGCATTTAATTTTGCATGTCCTTTTCACCTCTCCTGGTGTTTCCCCAGGGATGTGATATAGCTTTTAGTTTACTTTCTGATAGGAGGGAGAGTTCTAAGAGGTTTTTTTTTTTTATAATAGCTAGGGTAGTCATATTGTTTATCATTAAAACCATATTTTTTTATTGTTAAATAGACTCCTATTAATAATTATGCTAGAAAAGTAGATACTAATTGATACTTCAAGGGTCAGGAATCCAGTATGGGGGCTTGGTTGCATGTTGAGGTTACCTATACCAATATTACATTTAAGAACCAGGAACATAAATACATTCAGAAATCCACTGGGCCTCTGTGAGCTGCATTTGGTTCATCATTATATTCATCACTTCTTTTCTTTTAGCCTCCATTCTAACCAGTGAAAGACACTGGTAATCTTCCCCTATCCCAACCCCTGGAATTAGTGCTACCTCAGACCTATGTCTGATAATTTCTGAAAAGTCTGGGTAGTTCCTTTTGCCCAAAACAGTTAGTCAGTTTGGTAAATGATTGCAGTATCCTTGTGCTACAAAGAAAATCGTGGAACATTCTTATGAAGTTATGACTGGGTCCTTTCTTAAGCACATCTGCCTCCTCTCAATGCTCTGGGGATGTCTATGTATGGACTCAGGCCTGAGAATTAGCTCAAGAGCTGTAGCTCTCTTGTGGTAGTTCAAGCAGGCTCTCCAAGTCTAGACAGGTGTTGTAGTTGTTACGTAAGTCCAACAGGACGGCCAGAGGCTATTCTCCAGTGACTCTAATAACACTGGTCAACAGTGAGATCATTACTGACTTAAAACACCCTAATCTGTAGTATCTTGGTGTGCTGAACATGAATATAACTCTGAAATTTTTTTATTAGCTCTTGTTTTGCAGATATTTCATAGAATTCATTTTATATGTTTCACCGTGTAAATTTATCCAGTAGGACTGCAACAACATCCTAAATCAGCCTAGAATGATGTCATATTGCATCACATTGCATAATACCATCATGCATACCTCATCCAGAGTTGATTGTATCATTTTGTGATGTAATGCAATACTACTGCCAGGTGCCTGCTGAAGTAAGCTGATGTCTGTAGGTGCATTATATAAAGCCCTGCCAGAAAGGTTGAGCATTGAAAATATTTCAGACTTTGTGTGAGACAATTTAAGCTACTGTTCCATAGAACTGTTATTCTTTTATCCATTAATGCACAATACAGAACAGTAATGCCTCAAAAGTGCATTAATAGCGTGGATAATTTCTGCTCTACTTGTGGGGAAGTGACATTCGCCAACCAGGAGAAAATTATCACTTCTCAAGTGAAGAAGGTTTATCATCTTCACTTTGGATGCAAGGTTGGTGACCAAGACAAGCCTTGGGCCCCGCATATATGCTGTGCTACATGTACAACACAGCTTTCACAGTGGTTCAGTGGCAAAAGACCATCAATGGCATTTGTAGTCCCCATGGTGTGGAGAGAGCCAAGCAACCACATCAAAGACTGTTACTTCTGCTTGGTTCCTCATCTTTCTGGTGGAATAACGAAGCAAAAGAAGTTGAGAATAGTCTACCCAAACATTCCATCTGCTTTGAGATGACCAGTTCAACAACTTGCTGTAGGGTGATGTGAAACAAGTATGGAATGCTTTTCGCCTAGTGTCTACAAACTTGCTTGGGAATGTTAGGGCAGAAAACTACAAGGAAGTAGTAGAAGACATGCTGGTGCGGTATCAGAAACTTGGCTGCAATATGTCTCTAAAGATCCACTTCCTACATTCCCACCTGGATTTCTTCCCTGAAAACTGTAGTACGGTTAGTGATGAACACGGTGAACGTTTTCATCAATATACCGCATCAATGAAACAAAGATACCAGGGAACATGGTCCACTACAATGCTGGCTGACTACTGCTGGACACTCCCCAGAGATGCTCCTGAACATCTGCACAGGAAGACAAGCAAAGAAATCTAAGAAGTGGTCTATGACTTGATTTTTTACAGGTATTAACCATAGGCCTATTACTATTGGCATGCATTTTGTGATGTAAACATCCATTTATTGCAGATTACAAAATAAACTAGAGCCAAAATTAGAATTTGACTTTCATATTCGTGTTGAACACATACAATTTGATAGGAAATGACTAATTTTATTTCAGTAATACGACTTTTGTAAAAAGTTGTTGACCAGTGTAACAGGCCTGGAGACAATCAGAGCTGGTGGAGGTCAGGCCTATGAACTCAGATTTTCCTTATTTGGTAACTTCCTCAGGTAAGCCTATTACAGGGTCTTCAAGTAAGGCAGTTACAGCCTTATCCTTCCAAATATGCCATTTCTATTTTTATGCAACTTTCTTTTTAAATAACAGTTTTGATTTTCACACAAGAGACTGGAGAAGTTATCAACTCTTTTGACATTATTTCACCTCCACTGAAATGATTTTGAGTTTCATTTATTGGCTGTTTTAGTCCAACAACTTCAAGAGATAAAAGGATATGTATCTTATTTG